>WEKX01002424.1:0-26330 GCA_013390025.1 Pitta sordida | reverse complement strand
GGCGGTGTGGGGCAGGCGGTGCGGGACGGGGCGGGCAACGCGGGATGGGGGGGTGGTGCGGGACAGGACAGGCGGCATGGGGCGGGCGGCGCGGGACAGGGCGGACCCCACAGGGCGGGCGGCGGGCATGAGCACTGGGGCTGGGGAGAAGGCAGGAGCAGCGGCACGGGGTGTGGTCACACCGGACCCGCGGATTCTCGGGGTTGGCAGGGGGGGTCTCCCGATTCAGGGGGGCTCAGAAACGGTTCCCTTTGCTTCCCCGTGCTCAGAGAGTCCGAGGGGAGAAGCAAAAATGTGCCCGGAGCCCTCTGGAGTTCCGGGGGGTGGAGCAATGGGCGTGGCCTGCATGCATATTAACGACCTGCAGTTCTTTGAGAGTTTAGGGTTTTGCGACGGCCTTGGCCTGTCCCTTTCCTCGCGATGGAGGGGCTATAACTGTATATATATATACACACACACAAGTACATGTGCAGATTACTCGTATTCCTTAGGACAGATTTTTAGTACTTGCAGAGAAGCTGAGAGATGGACAAAACAGTATCTGCAGTCACTTCTTCTGGAGGAGATTTTTATAATTTGAATGCCAGTTTGCTGCATGCTAGATGCCCATTCCAATATGTGGCACTGAGCATGGACTGTACTTTCATATTGAGGTAGGAAATGTGGTGCACGTGATTTTCCCTGGAAACACCAGTGTATTCAGGCCAAATGAGAGCAGCAAGAAGTCACATACCATGCTGGCCTGAGAAGCCTCATGATTAAAGTAAACTGCATGGTATGAATTATCAAAGAGGAATGAAATTGGCTGACTACAGCTCTAACTGTAGGATGGTGTGTTGCTAGCAGGATGACAACAGGTTAGGTAACAGGTTAGGTAACAGGTGATAGGTAGGTTGGGCTATGGTCTTTTCCAACCTTACTAATTCTGTGATTCTGTGATTCTGTAACAATCATGGTCCAAAGACTATGCTACCTGAACATGTTACCTTTTAACTTAACTGCTGAATCATTTATACCAGACTTCATGCAACAAGTAGTGTGAGCCACATCATCAAAAATAAGATCATGGGTCCCCATTAAATCACCGCATCTCAAACTCTAACTGAAATCACACCTAGAGTGGGACCTAGAATGCTTCAATGGTGATTTGGAAGCTGTCTAAGATTAACCAGTGGAAAACACAAAACAGAAAAACCTAACCCCCCTACTTTTCTCTTAACTAGGACATATTTCGTATACTCATATATACTTATATTTCAATACTTTACATACCATTCATTCAAGAACTAAGAGCAGATTTCAAGTCCTCCTCTGAGTCTGTGTTCCATACATTCATGATTTATAGAATGCAGTGTTTCATTGATAATTTCACCCACTGCTCAAAATAATTTGCAACTTCATAGTATTTTATTTATAGAAGAATTACTTTGATTCTTAGTAAGTTTGAATCATAACTGTATTGTTTCATTGTAGTCACTTTTCCTTAAGTTAGAATAGTTGGGTTCAAATTTTAATGAACTTTGAATTGCCAGCTTCATAATTTTTCAATAAAAAGCTTAAAATCCTGTAGAGTAGTTGTTTTCTTTCAAGGTTGCTACATATGTTCACCAGTCGTGGATGGTATGAAGTAACCTCAGCTGATAATCTTGCAAATCACTTTCTTCTTCTTCTGATATGATAGTTTCTGGTCACTTTGCCCACGTTGCAGTGGGGAAAAAGGCACCTACTGTCTTAGATATTTGAGTATGTCATCAATGGCAAATGTAGGAAGCTGGTATTTTAGGTGTCTGAGTCAAAATCAAAATGGAACAGAGTCCTATGTTAGGCAAGATGCTACTTTAATTTCACTCAGTATTAATAAAATTTAAGCTCATAATTAATTCACACATATGTATTCCCACACTGGAGCTGCATTGCCACCAAGCACTCAATTATTTTTTGTGTTCTTTGTCTTGCTGTAACCTGCCAATGATGGTGTATAGCTTCTCCAGGCAAAGCTTTGATGTATACCAAAGTCTGGGAAATTATATCAGAATATGTGAGAAGTTCAAAGTTTGAATTAAAAGTTTTAAAACACAAAAAACCATCCTTCCCCTAATAATCTACAAATAATTACTTAAATTCAAAGGATTATTAAGTTTTATGTTTTAATGATTAAATGAAATGCTGAACCACTGACTTGCAAAAATGGAGGATGAGAACCTAACTTCTGTGAGAGGCAGCAAATGGTGAAATCAGTAATTGCAATTGCCTTCCTTCCCCATCTTTCTTTAGCAGTCACGACAGAGCTGTCAGTGAAGCAATTTGTCTCCTTGCTTCTCATGGCTGCCTCCTTCACTGTACAACCCGGCTTGCTGTCCAGGCCTGAGTGGCCTGGAAATGTGGACAAGCTCATCATCTGGCTTTAGAAACCCAACTTTGTCACGGGCAAAGTTTTCACGCTGGACAGGGAGGTCACCACCTGAGTCCCCCAGGGAAAGAACCACAGATCTGTGCAGCTCTGCTGCCAACCTTTAATTAATCTCAGAATGAAGGAAAAACCCCGTTTTAGGTAACCTGTTTGCAACTGTCCTATGGCAAAAAAACAGGCAATGCTGCTCCATTGCTTTCTTTTGCTCCCTAAGAGAAGTGACCAGCCCTTCTGTGACTCTGGAGTCCCCAGGCTAGTCAGGGCCGTTCTTTGTCCCCATTACCGACAAGGACATACTGGCCAACACCAGGTCTGACTGATGTCAGGCACTATACATGGTAATGTTTCCTCTTTTTTAAAAGTAAAAAGATTTTTTTTCTGTAGAATTAAATACAATCACTAACTTTATCAATATTTGCTTTGCTTAATTTTTTTTGTTTTCCATTTCAAGAATCTGTATGAGGCCCTATTTCAAAAAGGCAATACACGCTTTCCACAGAATAGCTTCTCTTTGAAGTATATTATTGGAAAGCATTTTGCTTAGTTATTAAAAGAGAGGTGAACTCTGCTCAATGGAAAAAATGGGACTTTTTTTAGGAATGTGTTTTTCCCACTCTCAGAAACCTCACCAAATCACTATTAATATCTATAAATAAATTTTAATGTAGAGCTATTTTAAACATAGTGTTCTGGGCTTATAAACATAAGCCTATGAAAATAAGTTAAATAAATATTAATTAAGTGTTGAATTGCTGATACCTGGTGTTCCTAAATAACTGTATTCACTTGCTTTAGTCAGAGCTTTCATTAGCACATGCTACTTTATTGTTTCATATTGAAATGAATGTTGCAGCCAAGTACTGGTTCATAATTTAGCATGAATTAACTTCATTAGTCAGATGAAATATTATTTGCACAAATGAGCATTTCAGGGCTAAACTAAAAGTGAGAAATCTCATTTCAAATAAAACTGTTGATCTGCCAGTACTGGAATCTCAGCCACTGAATGAATAAACTTTTCACTTCTCATATGCAATAAAAACTTTTCACTTCTCATACTGTGATCTGATAGATTAGAGAGGCTTTCTTACATGTAGGTTTTTCAAGGTCAAAGAATAATCAGAAGTTTTGATATATATTATTGGCTAGATATGAAATTTCACACACATTAATGTAATTAATCTTTCAGGACATGTAGGTAAATTGTGATGTTTGTAATACAAGGATGCATTGCAAAGGTATTTCATCCACTGGAGATTTTCGAAGTCCCACATGATGACATTGATATAGTGCTACTACTCTGTTTTAATCTTTGTATATTATTTAAGTGTAACAAATACTTCATTCATTGCCTGCCCTAAACTTTGCATTTGGTGACATTCTTGCTGCTGTGTTAATATCAGGTCTATTAAGCTGGACCTCATGGTCCATTACCCTTTCTTTAGGCCTGACCCCACGAAGTTTAAGGGTCTTGAGCACAGTGTGAAAAAGCAAAGGGTTTCACTCTCACCCAAGGAACTCATTAGGACTTTATAGAAACACAAAAAATACTCACACAGTACCAACATTTGCACGGAGGGATACTCACCAGACAAACAGCCTGGTGTCAGGAGGTGTTCATTGTTCTCTTTTTCCAGGCCTGCACACCAATTTAGCAGGCTAACTAAAGGGATCACTCATTTGTAATCCCCCATTTCAGCTTTTGTAGGAGAGATTCATTTGCCAGCATCTTTTAACTTTGCTTCCTTGAAATTCCCATTTGACTTAGAACAAGTATTTGAAATTAACTGAAATATGCTGGCTAGGATTACATTTGCCAATTGCTATAGTGAGATTTGGAGGTTGTCTTTGTTTGCTGCCTCAAGACAAGCAAACAGTCATTCACAGTATGTTTTTAAAATACCTTTCTGCAAATCATTTATTGACAGAGTGCCAGGTTTTGCACTGTTTACCTGTCTTGAATGCTCCTTTTCTCCTGGATTACAATTGAGTCACAGAAGGAGTAAGGCACTACAAAAGCTGCAGAAGGTTGTCGAAGTTTGACCCTAACCAAGATAAGAACAAAGAACTGCTCCCACTTCTACCATTAACAAAACAAGTTTGCTCTTCTTGGGCTGTAGTCCATTTGTCTACCTGTGTCTACAAAGTGTCAGCATTTTTGATGAATCTCCAAAAAGAAGTTAGTGGTGGATAGCACAGTTCACTACGGCTTTGGGCTCCATTATAAAAGATCTTCGTAGTTCATCACTAGGCTTTTGCATCATTCAGTCTTTGAACACAATGATGTAGGTGTGGTCTCCATCCTATTTTAAATTAGGGTGTTTTTCTATATTTAAGACTCTGACACCAAACCCCAAAGTACTGATTTTTGAAAGGTGATGCTCATTGCCTTGGGCAGCAGCGGGCAGCTCATTGGGTGACAACCTTTGGTATAGTTTTCAGAATTTCCACACTTTCTGTAAAGACAGTTACAACAGATTTGCAGACCAAAGGGACCCACTTTACATCAAATCCTGAGGGCTTTTTTGTTTTCAGTGAAACAGGAAAATTGTGTAGACAATTCTATCTGGCAGATTTCTTTTAATATTTCATAATAAGCCATCTTTGCATAGGACAATTTATTTAGAGTCCTGGCCATTTTTCACATTCACTCTGTGATGTTTTGCTCTAAGAGAGAGTAACTGACATTAAAATAATTCAGCTTTGGATCTGGCCATGTGTGAGAACTGAAATAACAAAATTGTTGTTTGCACACAAATGGCATCCATGTGGGTATTCTTGTTATTCCCCTATGTTAATATATATTGCACAATGAAATCAATGGAGAAATATACGGTAATAATTTGTTATTTTGTTTTGATTTAAGAGCAACACAAAAGTAACACTGCAGGACATTTATCTATCTTTACCATGCGCAAAACTGGTTTTGTTAGTCCATGTGGAATTTTTCTACTTTAAAAAGATCTACCATGTAAGTCAGTTTTGTGCTGTCAGTGGATACAATGTAAAGTAAATACAAACAGAACATTCTGCTAAGGAAATGTCATATACTTTCAGATACACCATAATGGATTTGGGTCATTGTTATAGCTCAGGAATGTTGTAGATTTGCTGTAAAATAAGTTCACAGGTTCACAGGCTATTCTGAGTTGGAAGGGACCCACCCATAGGATCATCTAGTCCAATTCCCAAGCGAATGCCCACTCAGGGATCAGGGCCACAAGCGTTCATAGTTAGTTCCTGGTCAATGTGCCCTGACTGGAAAATTAGGTGTGATTTATTCACAACCACTATCAAATTGAGAAAAGTCTGTGTCCTGCTTTTATGAGAGCATTACAAAGCTAACTTGGGGTATCTTCACAGCCACAGTTTGGTTACTTTTTAGTTACTAAGCCATCTGTGTATAATTGTCTTGATTCATATGTTTACCACTCTTGGAGTTCCTTAGCTCCAGCCCCCAACTACCCCATCTCAGTTTATCTTTAATGAAAATAGTGAATATAATTTTCAAAGGGATTACAGAAGAAAAGGAAAAGGGCAATGGAAAATACTATGCGTCTTTCAAAGGCAATTTAAAGAGTGAATGGAGATATTGAGAAAGATGCAACTAGGGGAGGTAGAGAAGTGAAGGAACAACTGGTCATCTGGGTCACATACAGTATGAATAATGATTTTTTGCAGACTGCAGTCATCTACATCTTCACAGTAGAAGTAGGCAAGTAGGAAAGTGAAAGGACAAAACATGAAACAACAGCAATGTGAGGACTCATACCATCTTCATTGCAAAGCCACTGAGTTTATCCTAGTGGCTTTTCACAGACAATTAGATATATCTGATACTGTTCATATTTGGATTCAGGAAGCTGTAGAGCCAGTTACACAATCTATTTTGGCATCTCTGCTTTGGGGATGCAGACATAGGGGGCTTGAGGGGGGAGTGGCATTTAAACAAGTACTGTGATTTCTGCAGTGACTGTCTGATTATGGTTTAGATTTTGGCCTTTGGCATCCAAATTTATTTAATCTGAGACATGGTCAAGACACTGTAAAGAGAAAAGGTTCTGAAGCCATCACATCGATAATCTGGAATTTTTACTTTTTTCTCCCAGAAGCAAAACAAACAACCAAATGTAGCAGTCATTCTTCCAGCTGTTGTTGTTCTTAATTACAATGCAGAGGAAAAGTTAAGTCAGCAGTTAATTGAACTGAATCCAGGAAAAGTCATTGCTCTTTAATAGCAAAATTATATGGCTTGAAGGTTAGCTAGATAATGTGTAGCATAAAAGTCACCAGTAGGTCATTGACAATTTTAATGTTTGCTATATGGATCTATTTGCATTCTTAAATAGACACAGGCTGTATATATCATTGTCTTTCAATATTTTTCAAGATAATATTTGTCTATTAGAATAAATAATTTCTTAGAATAATTAGCATCTTTATTCAGGCTTCTGTTGTATTCACCAGAATTTCACTCCCAGGTGCCTGAGGCCAAGTCCTTGGTGAGATGGAAGAAGCTAAAAAGGCTCTATCTAAAAGTACTGCCCAACTTCAAAGTTTTCTACAGACTTACTTGAACGTAAGTAGAAATAAAATGAGAAAGGCCAAGGCCCATCTGGAATTAAATCTGGCCAAAGATGTCAAGGACAACAAGAAGGGGTTCTTCAAATACTTCAATAACAGAAATAAAATATAGCATAATGCAGCCCATTACTAGTGGAGTAACAAAGGATGCAGAAAAGGCAGTTACTGAACAGCTTCTTTGCATCAGTCTTAACTGACAAGAGCAGTCCTCAGAAATTTCTGACCCAGGACACCAGGGCAAAGGAATATTTGAAAGAAGAATTTCCTTTAGTCAAGGAGGAATGGGTTAGAAAACATTTGTGTGAGCTTGACAGCCAGGAGTCCATGGGCCCTGATGGGATGTATCCACAAGTGCTGAGGGAGCTGGTGGACACCACAGCAAGGTCACTCACTACCATCTTTGAAAGGTCATGGTCATCAGAACAGGATTGAGGACTGGAAGAAAGTCAACATCACACCAGTTTTCAAAAAGGGGGAGAAGGAGAACCCAGGGAACTCCCAGCCAGTCAGTCTCACCTCAATCCCTGTAAAGGTGACAGAGCATCTCATTCTGGAAGCCTTCTCTATGCCTGAGGATGGCGAAAAAGTGATCAGGAATAGTCCGCATGGATGTAGTAAAGGTAAATTATATTTAACCAAACTAATTGCCTTCTATGATAAAACAACTACCTGGACAGATGAGGGGAGAGCAGTGGATAATATCTACCTTGACTCCAGCAAGCCTTTTGACACTGTCTCTCCCAGTATCCCCTTAGGTCAAGGCAGGAAGTACAGACTGGATGAGTCGATGATAAGGTGGATTGAGAACTGGCTGAATGTCAGATCCCAAAGGGTTTCAAGCAGTGGCACAGGGCATAGTTGGAGGCCTGGAAGGAGTGGTGTCCCCCAAGGATCAATGCTGGGCCCAGAATTGTTTAACTTATTGCTCAATGACTCAGAGGAAGGGGGAGATGCCCCCTCAGCAAGTTGGCTGATGACACAAAGATGAGAGGTGTGGCCAATACCCCAGAGTGCTGTGCAGGCCTTCAGAAGGACCTTGACAGGTTGGAGAGATGGGCAGTGAAGAACCATATGAAATTCAACAGCAAATGCAGGATCCTGTATCCGGGGAGGAGCAACCCCAGGCACCAGGACAGGCTTGGGGCTGGCCTGCTGGAAAGCAGCTCTGCTGAGGAGAACCTAGAGGTCTTGATGGACAACAAGGTGGCCATGAGCTGAGAGTGTGCCCTTGTGGTCAAGAAGGGCAACAGTATCCTGAGGTGTATTAGGAAAAACATTGCCATCAGGTCAAGGAAGTTGTTCCTGCCCCTCTACTCAGCCTTAGTAAGGTCACGTTGGAACTGCTGTGTCCACTTATGGGCTCCTCAGAGCAAGAGAGACATTGAGCTCCTGGAGCAGGTCCAGCAGAAGGTGAAAAGGATTATTAGGGGCCTATAGCATCTCTCTTACAAGGATAGGCTAAGGGATCTGGGCCTGTTCAGGCACAAGAAGATATGACTGGGAGGGGACCTTATCAAGGTCATAGTTATGTTCAAGTATCTGAAGGGAAGGTGTCAAAAGGATGGATCCAGTCTCTTCTTTGTGGTGCCAAGCAATAGGACAACAGGCAAAATGAGAAAGAACTTCTTTATGGTGCAGGTGACCATGCACTGGAACAGACTGCCCGGAGTGGCTAAGGAGTCTCCCTCACTGGAGATATTCAAGAATCATCTGGACACAGCTCTGTGCAATGTGCTGTAGGATGACCCTGCTTGAACAGGGAAGTCGTACCTGAAGAGCCATTGTGGTTCCATCCAACCTTTAAACATTCTGTGATTCTGTGAAACTGAGACTTCTAAGTGCTGTAAGTGAATAGTCATAATGTACCTGTAGTAAAAAACCCCAACAAAACAGCTGTACTTAGGAGACCTAATAGAACACTAGAATAGATGTAAAATAAATTAACACTTTCCAGTGTTATCTTTATTAAAAATATTAAATTTAACAGAACATCATACAATGGCATGACCTGATACAATTATAGAAGTGTAGTAGGTCTTCTAATGTGGTATCAAATAGAAAAAAAAATAAAGTTGGATTTAAATAAGAGCAGAGAAAAAGATGATTGCATGAGATCTGAAAAGGAGAGATTAATTTATTTGGTGCAAAGGTTAGGCAGAGGTTAGATGGTGCTAGAATATCACAAATGCATCTACTAAAGTATATGGGTTTGATATATAGGGAAAAAATCAGAAAGGTAACTGGCCTTCAAATCAAAGCTGAGTAACATTTTTTTAGGTCAGACACAATGATAAGAAATCCCCACACTCTCAGCAGCTGATAAGGTATTGCTTTTATGTGTCAAAGAATAGATCCTTTAGTTGTGACTAGCAACAATATATTTCAAGTACCTTGAGAATAAAAATGGCCCTCCCATTAAGGCTGGCATAAGCACAGTCAGAAAACCACATAATCATAAACCCAGAAAATAATTTATTTTATGATCCATCCTGAGGTCTTGAAATTGCATTCCCAGCTGAAACAATAACTTGGGACATTTTTATTTCCCACAAAGGGAAATTTCTGGTAAGTGTTTCTCCTGAAACATCTAGATGTTTCATGTTGATTAGTGATTACTGGGTATTTTAGCATAAAAACAAGTGCCAATAGTAACAAAATACAAGTTTTCCGTTTTGTTAAATAACTAGACAGAAATGATTGTGGCATATTTAAGTGAATGTTTTCCCACTGAAACAATTTTTTCAGTAAGTTTTTGACAACTCTTACACGGTATCATCGAGATGTTATTTTGTTCTACAGAGTGAAAAAATAAGACATTTAAATGACAGGAGTGTGCGGGGAACAAAGACAAGAAGTAATTGTATACTAGTGAATAGATGCTCTGCAAATACCTGGCTAGATTACAATCTACCTTAATTGAGTAAATGATCACAAGCTTTTAACTTCTATTTCAATGAGCTGAGAAGAGGGGTTAAATAGGGGTTATTGGGTGCAGTACTCTGCTTATAGATGGTTAATGCAGAATCAAAGTATGTACATAGGACAGGCTGATTGACAAACAGTGATAGGTTAAATAACACATTGTAAACATGGCAGAGTGCCATTCCTTGGCAATTCGATTTCTTTGTAATGTTAGTATATTTCCTAAATTATTCCTTCCTGTGAGCCCAGTGTTTCAGTCAACTGACCTCCCAAACACATGCTACCCAGGTAAGTTGTGTTATGTAAAAAGTCCACGCAAAAAACAAAAATTGTTTTAGTAATTATTTGGAAAGATAACTGGCAAACATAAGAGCAGATACACACAAGTCAGCATGGATATATAAAGGGAAAACTGTGTTTAACTAATATGATTAACAGATGTGAAGTAGGAGACATCCTAAGTTGACTACAAGGAGGTTTTTGATTTAGCATCACATAAAAGATTGATATGTAACATCATTAAATGTGGTATTGATGGTGGCATTTTACACTGCGGGAAAATGGTTTCTTAAATTAAATAAGAGAACATTATTAAATGGTTATAAATTTAGGGATGTCATAAAAACTCTAATTAGGTTTAGAATTTCTTGCAGTAATATATAAACACTCTGTAACAGATGAGCACTTTTAAAAAGCAGAAAAAATTGTAACCTTGAATTTTAGGGAAAAGAAAGAAAATTAATTTTTTAAGTTTAGATATTTTAAAGTAATGAATCTTAGATCATATTTATTGTAAAAAAATTCTTGAAATTCACAGAAAATAATTAGAAAACAGGGGTTTTAGAGAAATAACAGAAATTCAAATGCAACATTTGATAAGTGTTAAGAGTTGGACTCGATGATCCTTGTGGGTCCCTTCCAACTCAGAATATTCTGTGATCTGTGATCTGTGATCTGTGATAACTGTAGAAATTTGGGAAAGGAAATACCTTCTTTGGTATTTGTTTCCTTGGGGAGCAAAATGTAAATGAACATCTACAGTTTGTTATGTTAATTTAGCCTCACATCAAAAGCAGACAAATGAAGAATGTGAAAGACACAGAATTCAGGTAGTAACAGAGTGTATCACATATATGAGAAGCTTCTAATCTACAGAAAAACACCAATTCTTTCCATACCAGCCTATAAGGTATAAAAAGAAGAAAAAGAGAATTTGTTCTATGCAATTCTGTATTTTCATCATAGCATACAGCCTTGTATCCCATGACAATATGAATCTCATCACTCTTAAAATATTTAATGTATAGTCTTAAACTTAAGTGAAAACTTAACTGTATTAACACATGCTTGAAAAAATGTTCCATGTCAGGAAAAAGGCAGTGCACCAAGGCAATGAACAGTATTCTTATTTGAAAAGTATTCCCAAAATAGATGATTATGTTTTCACTAATTTTGACTTATGGATTTTCAAAGTCAAATGCCCAAATTTGGTAAGACCCACCAGAAAGGTTAGACAGAACTTTCATTTATCTAGTGAGGTCTTTAAAACTTCCAGAGATGGAGACTGCACAGCCTCTCTGTGCAGTTTTCTTTCACTCTCTGACTGTCCTCATGGGAATTTTTTTCCATTGTATCCTGTCTGAATTCCTCGTTTTGATTTATTCCTGTTGTCTCTTGCTCCCTCTCCATGATCGGCTGTGAAGACCACGATTCTATCTTCTTGGTAACCTTCCCAGAGATACTGGGGGGCTGTTTGTTGCCCCTGAAGCTTATCTGTTTCAAGCTGAACAAACCTAGTTCCATCAGTCAGCACAGGGCAAGAGCTTCAGACCTCAACAAGCTTGGGGGCCAATACTGAAATCACCCCAGTTTAACCCTCTCTTTCTTGCAGTGTGCTCAGAATTGATAGCAGTATCTAGATATAGCCTAACAAGTATGGATGAGTGAATAAGCCCTTACTACAGTCCAAGGTCTGCATCCCTGTTCACACCTGAGGCATCTTGGCTGTCCTTGCTGCCAGGGCACACAGCTGCCTACTGGGACCCCGGGGTGGGCCATTCCTACAGAACTGCTCCCCAGCTTGAGCTGCTGCAGGGGTGCTTCACTCCTAGGGACAGCACTTCACCTTTACCCTTGCTGAATCTCAAAAGGTCCCTTTAGATGGTGTAGTTTCCCAGATTGTCCTTTTGGGGGGATCAGTGCAACATTTGCCTTTCTTACCCTTCCCCAGTTTTTAGGGACCTCTAAGCCTCGAGGACCTTTCAAATAGTACAGCAAATAAGAGAGAATCATGTTTTAAACATGAGGACATATTTAAATATATTTTCCCCCTATTTTTTAGAGGAGAAAAAAATTTAACGATGAAAGACAATTTTGTTCAGACACCTAAATGCAGTGAGTGAAATCTTAGCTCTCTGCAAGCCCCTGCAAAGCTCCTATTCCATCCAGAGAGAAATGTAACAGCATTTATAGTTCAGTTAGGATTTGAGTTTCCTTACTCTGAAACTCTGTTTATCAAAGTAATTGAAAGCAACTTTTATTTTTTGAAATGTACTTGTGTTTGCTCCAAGCATGACTTAAAGCGGACAACAATGGAAAGGCTATTTTTTTAGGGTACATTAGAAAATTTCTGTAATTAATTCACTTGGTTAATCAAGGGAAAAACAAAAATCTGCACAGAGATTGTAGCTGCTGTACAAAGTTAGGAGGGTTGGTACTGCTGTAATGTGCTCTATGTGTCTGTTATTTTGTAATATATTTTAATTGCAGGAACAGAGGTAATTTTCAAAACAGATTAAAATGATGCAATGAGTCCTTTCTTTCTAATTAATCTTAGGAAACCATACAGATTTTATTGCAACAGGAATGTTTGGGCTAAGCATATTTATTTTACTTCGTCTAAATCTGAAATTGTCTTTCCACGTGACAATCAAAGAAATTGTGTGTTCTCTGTAGGGATTAAGTCAGGAAGCAGTTTTCAACAACAACAAATTGAAACGTTTACACAAGGAAGTGTTGCTTTTATAAGTGATGGGAAACTTCAGATTTGATTACAAGCAACCTTTGGCTTCCTATCTGTTCAACAATAGGCCATGTTGTTAAGAGCAATTTCCATGCACAGCATGTGGGTCCCATTTTTTCATCCTTAGACATGGCTGTTTACTGTTCAGAACTGTTTATGCATTTTAATCAGGCTTATTCAGCAACCCTTAATAAATCACCACTAAGTGAATGTACCAAAACAAGAACTATTATACAGGATTGGTTCCCCTTATGCAGTATTTGTTGCTCTCAGGTTCCACTGGATATACAAATAAAGAGTAAATGGGTAATTGAGTCAAAAGAATAATTATAAGATGTATGATTGTAATGCCTTTTGCTGAGCAGTTGCCTCCAGCAACTTCCGCTAGCTACAGGAGCCTGACTTTAAATTCAGCTCAGGTCAGAATGACCTAACAATTGGAACCTCCCTTCAGCTCACGGCACTGGAAGGCTTTTTGATGGGATGAAGCTGACAGGCAGTTCCTGCCTGGCAGACATGAGACAAGGCTAAAGTCATATAGATAAGCGCTTAAACACGCAAGTATTTCGGCCTCTGGAAACAATGGGGTAAAGCACTGCTAGTAAGAAACTAGTACCCAGAAGTAAATACATCTTTTTGGTAATTCATACAAGGAACAAACAGAGAAGAAATTTTTTTCCATAGTCTAGTGAGCAAAAAATTTCCAGAGGAATTTAGTGAATGTTAATGGTTGCATTAATAAATACTTTCTGTGATAGTACTACTTCATAAATAGAAAGAATTTCCAGGAAAGAAGTTATTTAATTTTTAATAAATAAGTATTTTATCTTGAAAGATTTTTCCAATCCTTTTTTTACTGGATTTTACTAGATTACTATCCCTTCCTGTGAAAAACAGGGGAATTTTACAGACTTACAGACTATGTGCAGGGAAGATATTATACACATGGCGTGATGCCCTACACATGTCGAAGAGTAATGTCTGGGTAAAACAAAGTAAACCGCAGCAACAAAAAATGGCTTGTGCCATGTAGGGCAGTTTCCCAGAAACTACTGCTTAAATGCAAAATAAAATTTTGGAGATTATTTAGCAGGACCATTGCCTCGATCTGTCAGTTTGCCCCACTGAAACGACTAGGAGAAATGAGCGTGGGTAGATTTGTGGTCTATTTCTCTTTGCTTGCAGAAATCCTGCTTTCCATTGGGTCAGTGTGCTCAGTCAGGCTATCCAGCCCCTATGCTGCTTTGTAGCCATAAAAGTTTCATCCAGCAGTCAGCAGCCATGCAAGATTCCCCACCTACTCTTCTGCTGGACCATAACTTCTTCTGCAGTTTTGCAAACCTTTTCTTCTCTTCCCCCACCTCCCAGATTGTTTCTGTAGCACTTCTGCTTGTTTTCTTAGAGGCAAGATAATTGGGGCTTTTGCTTCAATCTGTTATTGTTTACCATGATAATGAACGGTTCCTTTGTGAGCAGAAAAATCACTGCAACATAACAAGACCCTGACAGCTAAATAGTGAATTTCCTTTGGGAAATTATAAGGCTCAGTTCTCCAAAAACCTAACTAATATGAATGGTCATCTTGACTTAAGTGATGCTCAGCTACTATGATCAGCACAGAATGTAACCTTTCAGTTGCATCGGGTAGGCTCAAAGCTTTCAAGAGTACCATACTTGAAATACCATACCATTTTCTTCAGTAAAATTTGGCTAGACCTACACAAAAGATGGTTCCTGAATTGTGCAGGCAAAGTGCTCAGTTACTGATACCAAACTAACAATGGAACCATTCTTTCTTTGAAAATGGATTACAGTCATTCCACCTGCAGAAAGAGAAAAGGTGTTGTCCTTGGATGAATGCATGGTTATACTCAACAACAATGCTATTTTATTAAATTGTTTGTTCTTAAACAAAACGTGGCCAGATCTGTTTCATCTGCATCATTTGCAAAGCACGTCCAACTTAGACCATGTTGTCTCTTTTGCCCTGAATTTAGATTTCTTTTTTGTTATTCTAGTAACAGCCTTGCTTGTCTTGGGGAAAAAAAATACAATCTCCATGAAGCTATGCTGGCGTACAGTAAAGAGAAACTCTCCCAAGAAACCAGTTCAGTATGCTTCATGCAGTGTTACCTGAACAGGGCTTTTGCTTGGCTAATGGACCTTATAATTGTATTGTCATTTTAGGTTGAGGCCTTAGTGTCAAGATTTTACTTCCTTCACAATTGCACAAGTTACATGTGTTTTTCTTTGACTTGAAATTTAATTATACTCCCTGACACTTCAGTTAAGAAGGGCCAAAGTCATCCAAGTCAACCATCTGGGACTTAACGAAATTGTGAATCTTCAGTTCAGTGACGTATTTCTCAATGTAGTAATCCACTTCATGTGCTCCTCTGCATTATATTGCAAAGTTTAAAAGAAATTAAGTATGTCAATAAGCGGGAAAATACAGTGAGCCCCCAGAACTATGAGTCCGGGCTGGCCACACAAGTAATGAAATCCATAAAGATACCAAATTCATGAATATTCAATTAGGCCCCACCCATAGCCATGCCTCCTCCACTAATGAGCTTTTGAGGGTGGTCTTAGCAGCGCTGCATGCTCTACAGCGCCTCAGGAAACTGAAGCAAGTCCCTTTTGCCCCTTCCTGGCAGGGGAGTCCTGTGGAATCTGGGGAGAAACTCCCTGCAGCCACGGTGCCCCCACGGCAATTCCCAGGCTTCCACTGCTGCACCAGTGGCATGGGGCTGTGCATCCCTCCAGGTGGAATGCAGGGAGCTCATAGACTGTTTTCACATTGTATCAGGCAGATGGGGGAATTGGCACAAAAGGCGAACTCTGTTTGAACCTGAGGGGTGTGGGGCTGGCAGTGCTTGGGGTTCAGAGGGGGAATCTGGCCGCCCATTCCCCCCTCCCCTGCAAGCGTCAGGAGCTCAAGCTGTGGGCTATGCCAGGGAGGAGATGTGTCCTGCACTGGGAGCTCATCTGGGCTGTGCCTTACCAGCCCTGGCCCTGCTGCTCCCAGGACGGTGCGGGCGTGAGCAGCTGCTGCCATAGACACACCAGGGCCTGGGTTAGGGTTACTGCTGGTTAGGTAGGGATAGAGAGCTGGCGCTGCTGCTGCCAGTGGACACAGCTGGGCTGTCCGTCACTGGGGGAGGCAAGCACTTGCTTTTAATCGATGCCTACAAAAACCTTCTGCTTCCCTTAGTTTAATGATGTGATGCGGTGTGTTTTACCGTGTGTGGAAGTTTTGAACTCAGCTACAGCCATGCTCCCTTGGAAGCAGCCTTTGAAATTCCACTTCAAATACGTGGGCTGTGGCAGAACNTTTGCCCCTTCCTGGCAGGGGAGTCCTGTGGAATCTGGGGAGAAACTCCCTGCAGCCACGCTGCCCCCACGGCAATTCCCAGGCTTCCACTGCTGCACCAGTGGCATGGGGCTGTGCATCCCTCCAGGTGGAATGCAGGGAGCTCATAGACTGTTTTCACATTGTATCAGGCAGATGGGGGAATTGGCACAAAAGGCGAACTCTGTTTGAACCTGAGGGGTGTGGGGCTGGCAGTGCTTGGGGTTCAGAGGGGGAATCTGGCCGCCCATTCCCCCCTCCCCTGCAAGCGTCAGGAGCTCAAGCTGTGGGCTATGCCAGGGAGGAGATGTGTCCTGCACTGGGAGCTCATCTGGGCTGTGCCTTACCAGCCCTGGCCCTGCTGCTCCCAGGACGGTGCGGGCGTGAGCAGCTGCTGCCATAGACACACCAGGGCCTGGGTTAGGGTTACTGCTGGTTAGGTAGGGATAGAGAGCTGGCGCTGCTGCTGCCAGTGGACACAGCTGGGCTGTCCGTCACTGGGGGAGGCAAGCACTTGCTTTTAATCGATGCCTACAAAAACCTTCTGCTTCCCTTAGTTTAATGATGTGATGCGGTGTGTTTTACCGTGTGTGGAAGTTTTGAACTCAGCTACAGCCATGCTCCCTTGGAAGCAGCCTTTGAAATTCCACTTCAAATACGTGGGCTGTGGCAGAACACGTAATGAATGGTTCCCTGGGTACCAGCAGAGCAGAGCATGGCTTCTGAAACGCCCACTCCACCCACCACGCGTGTCGGTCCCTGTTTGTTTGGTTGGCTGTGTTGTTTTGGAGTTTTTGGGGAGTTGTTTATTTGGGGTTTTTTTCCATCAATACAATGGAATTGGCTGTCCCCACTTCGTCTCCATGCTGTGCAGTGGTGCTACTCAGCCTGCGCGGACTGCCGTTCTGCCTCTCCCCACATGTGGACCCTGCAGCAGCCCTGGCCGCACTCTGGCTGCCCCTTTGCAGGGTCTGATGCTTCCCTGCTCCAGATGACAGGGACACTGAGCAGAGCCCCTGATGCAGCCAGGAGCTGGGGCTCTTCAGGCTGTGCAGGCTGTGACGTAAGCAGGCTGCCACGCAGCATCCCAGGGGCTGCTCCACTGCCGTGGAAAACACCATGTGTTTCCATCCTGCACTGGAAGGAGCTGTTCCTGCAGCAGCTGCCTCACGCTCACATAAATTTGTACCACTCTGATGGGGAACTGGCACCGGGTATGGCGGGTTTTGTTGGTTGTTTTTGGTTTTTAAGGTTTTTCAGTTGGCAAACCTTCCTCCCCCTTCTCGGCTGGCATCAGACACCAGGGATGAGGCACCGCTGCCAGTGCTGGGGGACCCCACAGCCTCAGACCCACGGGGTGGCGTGGAGGGAGCGCGGGCACTGCCCTGTGGGTGCGAGAGGTGGGAGCCGTGGGGCTGCCCTTCCCTTTGTCACCCCAGCAACAAAGGGTGCCTTGGGGAGATCTGTGGGGGCCGCTGGGGTAGAGGAAAGGTGCCTCCCACTCTCATGCACAGACACACACAATCCCAGCACCTTCCTGCAGCCCTGCAGAGAGCAATTCCAGCCGCACAAACAACCCAAGGGCCCCCGTTGCCTTCGCGGTGCCTGCAGTGGTCCCAGCTCCACGGCGATGGCAGCAGTTTCCCTTCCCCTTAAACGGTGCAAATGGAGGGTGTTCGGAAAGTGTGAGGGGTGAGGGCGGGGGGCTTGGCTCAGTGCGGCACAGCCAGGCTCCTGCCTGCCCCGGTTCAGCACGGTGTGGCACAGGCACCTGCCCCTGCCCTGGCTTGGCACGGCTGGACAACTACCTGCCGGTTCTGGGGGACAAGGGGGAGGTGCCTCCTGCTCCCACTCTCACACACAGACACACACACAATGGCAGCCCTATCTCCCCATCTTGCAGCCCAGTGGAGAACAATTCCAGACATGCAAAAACACACGTTTACATTAAATGCATCCCGGCTGGGCCAGGCCAGGTCACGCAGTGTGCGGTTACCTCCCCTTGCCACCCTCAGTGGCTCCTGGGAGGGGGCAATTTACATATTCATGAGCTTATTACATATTCATAGATTGAGCGAGTTCACGATATGAACTCACAGCATCTGTGCATGTGCGCAAATGCACAACTTGCGGAAAAATAATCCACTATTTATTGAAACTGTGAATATGCGGAACGTGAATATGCAGGGCTCACTGTATTATCTTTAATACACACATCTCTGCTATTTTTAGGAAACGATTATTTCTAATGTTTAAGGAACATTGTTTAAAAAAATAACTGAAGTTACTCTTCTCAAAGGAAGTATGCAGAGTACGCATCCTGAGATAATATGATGGTGACTGATTTCTCTTTTAATAGCATTATTTGCATGTGTCTACCTGTAGGGTCCTTCTAGGTACAGTGAAGAAACTAGTACAGTAATTGAGAGATATGTAGGGAATAGAAAAAGAGTGTCCATTTGTCACAGTTATTTTGAGACAGACTCACCTGTGCTTGAGCAGTGCAGCAGCATGCCGTGCTCTCTGATGTGAAGGTGTTAAAGCACTGAAACTGTGGTAGATGGGCCACGTGAGTGAATGGACAGAGGAAGTCTCTCGGAAAGAGAGGGGAAATAAAGAAAACTCTGACCCTCTCATCTTCTTTAAACTATTTAAATCTGTAAATTGTTAGAACATTTAATGATTAAGTCTTCTGCTAAAAATGTAGCTTTAAACTATGATCTGTGAGACCATAGAAGCAGCTGATCATTACAACAACTACATGGATTTCAACTGGATAATCCAATACTGAAATACTTCCTTAAAACAATTACACAATTTACTAACACCCTCATTGTCTCAAGAGGACAAAGGTACACTATAGAAGCTGTGTGAATTACTTAAGACACGCAGAAAATGCCTTGCTCTGTTTTTCTATATTACCAGATGCTTAAAGTATCAACACTGATGCAAATCATACAAAGGCATAGGAGGCAATGTTGGACAGGCTATTGGATAAGATCTGCATTTCACATCAGCAAAGTTGTAAATATGTCTTATTCTTAGGGATACAAGCCATCTTCTGAAAAAGCATCTTGCATTTTAAATAATTTCTCTCTGAATCCTTTGTACCAGAGTGGGAGCAATAGATACTGCTACTGTCTAATTAAATGTAAATTACAGGTTCCATTATATAAGCTCTTTCATGATTCATACTATTCCTGATATGGCAAAGAGGTGAAACAAAATCCAAACTCTGAAAATTAAATTTCCAAGTAAAATCCTGTAGGATCGAAGCTTTCCATGCGTGGTTTCTGCAATGAGAATAGTTTTAAAAGTTTAGTGAGATCGATACACAGTCATACCTTGTGTATTCGTGCCTACTGATTCATGTCTTCACAATTTGCTGAATATCTTTCAGCGAATATTATTCAGCTATTCACGGAGTACTCCCCCACAGGGTGAGGGGGTGGTGCTTCTTGCTCATTGGGGACCACGACAGTTCACTCCCTTACGAGTGTTGCAGAGGTTACATGGCAGGAAAGGTTTAAAACATGCGGTGTATACTCCCACGGTATGGTGCGGTCCCATTCTGCCGTAGTGGGCCGCCCAGGCCACTCATCCGCCCATGCTAGGAGTGAGGTGTCCCACCACTTCTCCCCGCTGGGTGTCCCGGTGTGAGGTCCTCTCAAGCGCTTCTGCAAGCACTGCTGCCTCCTCCACAGGGACTGCAGCAGGAGCTAGCCTCCGCTTCCCCCTCTGCCCTGCCTGCCCATGTGTGCCAGGATTGGGTTGTCCTGCTGCTTCTCCTCCTGGTTGTCCCAATGTGCAGTGCTCTCAAGTGTTTGTCCCTGCCAGCACCTTTCTGGAGAGTGGCTGTGGAGTGTTAGCAGGGACTGCAGAAGCCCTGCCCCACTGCAGCTCCGGGGTGAGCTTCCCCACCATGGCGGCAATGCAATCATGCATGGCAGCAGAAGCCTGGCAGTGGCGGTGCTGAAAGCAGCAGTGTGGCCGAAGGGAAGCCCAGGGATCCTCCAGGAGTCTCCCAGTTAAAGAGGGCTCAGAAATGCTTCCTTTTGCTCCCCTGTGCTGTGAGAGGCCGTGGGGAGGTGCCAAAAACGCTTCCCAGTGTTCCGGGATGGGAGGGTAGGGAGATGGGTGTGGCTTACTTGCATATTCATGGCATGCCCATGCTTGCAGTTCAGGGGATTAGCGGGACCTCGAGGAGACCCATAACCCATGAATGTGGAGGTATGACTGTCTCTACCTTTCAATATGTGTTAAAATCCTGCACAGAAGTGAGGGTGCATGCTGCAGTAAGATTTTGTGAACATCTGCAATGTAACTTGACAGGGAATCAATTTCTTTTCACACTTCAACATTTCACTTCTGTGTATTTTTCTACAACTTGCTGAGATATAATGACAAGCCAGATTTGATGGAAATGGCTTCAGTCATTTGAAGCTGAGCTTTTTATGGAACCAGCTTGAAAGAATCCTAATTCCATCTGTGTATGTTGCGAATGATGGTGATTCCTAAGCACAGCACAGTTTCCTGGTGAATGGTTAAGTTCAGCCAGAAGTGCTGTGAAATGCTTTAGCTAAATCTAGATTTCCCAAAAGCCTGACTAATCTGGCAAAGTTTATATTGCTTTCAGGACTTTTCAGGACTGTAAAAAAAGAAGCAGCGGAAGGTAGGAAGAGAAGTGTCAAAGCAAACTGCCTCCTCAGAAATTTAAATAGCAACAACAGGGTGCTCCAAATCTTCTAACATTGAGGGTTGGATGCCAGTTTTGCTCCTCCCTCATAAGGCAGCTGTGGCTTACAAGGTTTGGGAAGTTTGCAAGTGGTTTGCATGGGCAGCTACAGTGGAAGCCAACTTCCAACACAAGCCCATCCAGGCTCTCCTTGAGGCTGTCTCTTGCTTCTGTACACAGAGCAAGACAGCAGCATAATTTTCTACTGTTTTCTGAACACATCTCCCAATGCACAGAAAATATTTCCAAGAGAAATGAAGAAAATACTTAGCTGTGACAGGACCCCAGCCTGCCCAGAACGCAAATATCTAGTTTTTCTCTCCTTCTACACTCTGGCCTTTCCTGGAAAGAGATACCAGTGGCTCCCCCAGGGAACCTGTGGGACACTGAATCATAAATTGATGTAAGTAATAGTCATATACAAAAAGTCTGCACAGTGCAAATCACCACAACATTTTATGGTGCAAGCTATGCTTAAGAAGTCAGCTTATAACAGGTTCATGCCTCACATCATGCAGGTTTTTTGAAGCTATGTCTTAAGCTTCATGGTACACAAAGCAGAGGGTGTAAGCCAGAATAGTTTGGTGATGGTATAAGAAAATAAAAATTAAACATACAGTCAAAACTTAAAAAATCCCTCCTGCAGAGGTGGAACTCTGCTGCCAGTTTGCTGAGTACCTGTGCTACTTCTATTGCTGCACTTTTGTGGTGTCCCTCAGTTGGAGCTAACCAGAATGGTTCTTACATAGTTTAGCATAAACTGACATTGAGTTACTTTGTCAGGCTAGGACAAATCCTCCATGAATATGGTCATAACCAAAATGTGAGGGTAGCATTTTTTGAGCAGGCAGGTGAAATTTAGAGCAAAATCTGCCTAGAACTCTACAGCAGCTGTGCAGTGATGACATTACCCAGCCTTAGCTTGCCAAGCTTGGTAATATTTTGAAGAACATACTTTAGAGACTGCTGTCTACCATGCTCAGGTTAGACAAAACAGTGTGAGACAATTATCTCCAAGAGTGTGGAAAATTCATCTAACCTGGAAAATGGCAGATACCGATGTTATTACAGTAATCCCTCAGCTCTGTGTGGCTCAAATTTTGTGGCTTCACATCTTAGCAATATTTTCCCTCACCATAGACTTCCCTGGATTCTTTGCAGTGTTTTTTCTGTGTCACATGAGCACGGGACAGCTGCGCATGCACAGAGTGCCTCTGTCGCGCCAGGGGTCAGGGTGTCAGCGTCGGCAGATGCCATTCGCTTGTCGATTGGCATATGAAAGTGTTGTAAAGATAAATAAAATTCTAGGGAAGCTTTACACACACTGTGTCAAAGATTATCATCAAGCTCCTGTGAGGGTCTCTGGGGGGCCTGCGGGCCACAAATGGGGGGAACTGTGTTAAAGATTTGTTATCAGGCCTCTGCGAGGGCCCCTGGAGGGGCTGTGGACCATGGCAGGGGGGCCATGGGCCATGGCAGGAGGGCAGCAGAGGGTGGCAAGAGGGTGATGGGGCCGCTGCAAGCGACCGGAGAACAGCAGAGGTCGGTGGGAGGGCAGTGGAGTGTGGCAGGAGGGCAGTGGGGCTTTCCATGAGTTGTGGGATGGTGGTGGAGAGCAGTGGGAGGGCAGCGGAGGGCAGTGGGAGGGCAGTGGGGCCGCTGCAAGCAGTAGGAAGGCAGGGGAGGGCAGCAGGGCCACACTCCCATCCCATGACACACGTGTCCCGCTGCTAGTCACTGTTCACCCTTTCTCAGTACATGGCATGGGGTGCAGTTGAGAAAGTGTCCCTGAGCTCACTGGGGTTGAGGGGGCAGGGTGGTGGGCGTAGCTCATTTGCACATGTATGATTTGCTTCTCTTTGCAGATTTCAGCTATGACAGGACTCCCCCAGTCCAGGACCTCTGCAAACTTTGATGGTTTACTGTAGAAGTACATTTCAATGTGTAAGTCCAAGGCACTTTTTGCTGGACAACTTCAGGATCAATCTCAAGAAATGCATGCACACTCTGATAGGATTCATGTATCATTCCTTTGTCTAGAACATGTCACTCCAAAGCTTACAAGCAGAAAAGTACACAGAATAGTATTATTTTTGCAGGAAAACCAAAGTTGGAAATAAAAAGTGAGTTCAAATTGATGTCTCCACAGTGTCCTACAGAGTCCAGTAAAATTATGGCTAGGTAGAGCTGCCTTTAGTACATGTAAGGAAAGAGAGCATTAGAAAAGACCTCTATTTGATTACCTCATATCTGTCTCCTGCAAGTATCCTTCTGTTTCTATATCGAGATCCTTGTTCTTAGCTATATGGAATAAAATGGCAGTCATACAAGTTGAGCATCTTAGGCTGCAAAACAAGAACATTGTTATCAAGCATGGAGGCAGATGCTCACACCATGTGAAGTCTTTACAATACAAACGGCAGGTATGCTGAAGGTTTTGTGCATTTGATTTTATTAGAGTGTAAAGAACATTTAAATGATCCATTTCTCTTCTTAAATCAATTTTGTACATTTACATGCTTCTTTTGAATTACAAGGCTATTCAGCGGCTGCTGTCAGAAGATCGTGGGAAATACCTACATCTTCCCCTGAGATACCTATGCTACTCATTTCCAACATAGCCTATGCAGTAAAATAAAGGAGCCTCTCCATTATCCTTCGGATAACATGAAGTAATGTCATAGAATCACAGAATCGTGGAGGTTTGAAAAAGATCTATAAGATCAAGTTCAACCATTAACCCAGAACTTCCCAGTCCACCAATAAACCAGCATATCCGATCATCTTTTAAATACCTAAGCGTTGTATCACTTGTTACTTGGGAGAAGAAAACAACTTTCATTTTGCTACAACCTCCTCTCAGGTAGTTGTAGACAGCGACAAACTCTCCCCCGAGCCTCCTTTCCTCCAACCTAAATAACTCCCTCAGCCATTCCTCGTAAGACTTGAGCTACAGACCCTTCACCAGCTCTGTTGCCCTCTGTGGACTTGCTCCAGCACCTTCTTGTAGTGAGGGGCCCAAGACTGAACACAGGACTCAAGGTGTGGCCTCACCAGTGTCGCATACAGGGTAGTGATCTCTGCCATAGTCCTGTTGCCTACTCTGTTTCTGACACAAGCCAGGATACCATTGACCTTGGCCACCTAGGCACACTGCTGGCTCGTGTTTATCTGGCTGTTCAACAATACCTGCTGATCTGTTTCCATCCAGCAGCTTTTCTGCTACTCTTCCCCCAGCCTGCAGAGCTGCATGTGTTTGTTGTGACCCAAATGCAATACCTGTCACTTTGCCTTTGATGCAGCCTGGCCAGATCCCTCAGCAGAGCCATCTTACCCTCCAGAAGATCAACACTTCCACCCAACTTGGTGTTGTCTGCAAACTGTCTGAGGGTGCACTCGATCCCTCATCCAAATCACTGCTATTAAACAGGACAGGCATGAATACTGAGCCCTGGGGAACCCCACAAGTGACTGGTCACAGGCTGGATGCAACTCCATTCACCACCACCCTCTGGGCCTAGCCAGCCTTGCCAAATTTTTTACCCAGAAAACATCGCACCTGTCCAAGCCATGAGCAGCTCAGAACTCTTGGCTGAATCCCATCCAGCCCCAGAGACTTGTGTGTGTGTAACTGGTATAGGAAGTCACTGACTATTCCCCCTTATATTATGGGGGCTTTGTTCTGCGCCTCACCCCTGTCTCCCAGCTCAGAGTACTTGGAGAGGAACTGGTCACTACTGAAGACTGAAGCAAAGGTAGCATTAAGTACCTCAGCATTTTCCTCTTTCTTTGTTACGGTGTTTTCCCCCACAACCAATAAAGGATGAAAAGTCTCCTTAACCCTCCTGTCGCCACTAATGAAGAAACATTTTTTACTCCCTGTTACAGAAGGAGCCAGATTAAGTTCCAGATGGACTTTGGTCCTTCCAATTCTCTCCCTGCATAACCTCACAACCTCTTTGTAGTCCTCCTGAGTTGTCTGTCCCTTTTTCAAAAGGTCATAAATTCTGCTGAGCTCCAAAGCTCTCTGTTTAGCCAGGTCAGTCTTTCAGCACATGGGGACAGTCTGCTCCAGTGCCTTTCAGAGTTCCTTCTTAAAGAATGTCTAGCTTTCCCAGAATCCTTTACCCTTCAGGGCTGTCTCCCAAGGAACTCTGACAACCAGACTCCTAAACAGCACAAAATTTGCCCTCTGGAAATCCAAAGCAGTCATTCTGCCAAGCCCCCTCCTTAGTTTTCCAAGAATAGAAAACTATATAATTTAATAATTGCTATGCCCAAGACAATCTCTGACCATCACATCCCACAGTCCTACTCTGTTCACAAACAGGAGGTCCAATGGACCAGCTTCCCAAGCTGGAGCACTCACCATCTCTGTGAGGAAGTTAACTTCCACATGGTCCAGGAACCTCCTTGACTGTTTCCCCTCTGCTGTGTTGCATTTCTAGAAGACATCTAGTAAACTGATGGCCACCACAAGGACAAGGGCCAGTGACAGGGACTTAGTGGAGTGCAGACCAAAACCTTAGCTAAACAAAAAGCTCACAGAAAAATTACACGCATGCATATCTGGCAAGAAAATGTAGATGCTGATTGAATCTGGCAGAGTGTAAAATAAGGAAATTAATAAAGAATTTTTTGTTATTTGGACTTTGTGGTTTTCTTCTGCAGTTTATGACTAGCCATACATCTGGCAGCTTTAGGAGAAAGTAAATAAAATGTCAACAAGTTAGTGGGAAATTACTGACAGGAAAGTAGAGGAACATCTGATGGCCAATACACATGCTTCCCACTAAGCAACAAGAAGGTTTGTAAGAAAAGTTTGAAGTATTGGGCTGATATTTTACAGAAATATGCAATTTGCTAATCTCACTTTACCATACTACACAGCTGAGATTAACACATGCCATTTAGGCATGAGAAACAGTCTCGAAGGAAACCAAACCCCTAGTCTGTCTTTGAAGACTACTGTCTTTGGCAACCATCTACCTTTTATTCATGCAGCACATGGCAGGATGGACTAACTGCACTTTCCCAAGTGCTGAATGTTGGTTTTGAGTGTCTGAGGCCCTTGGGAACTTCGTGAGAACTTGATCAGTGAAAAGAAAGAATTAATCCTGAAATGGAAATACATTTACGAGGGGTAATTCGAAAGGCAGCTAATTGCAATGGTCAAAAGCATGTGCTGTCCAGGGAAGTCTTGCTTCTTTCCCTTAAAAACATGATAAATACTTGTGCAGCTTCATGTTACAATGGGATACAACAGGTTAGATTATGTCCTTTTCTGTGACAAGAGGCAAACCCA
>WEKX01002422.1:11855-32691 GCA_013390025.1 Pitta sordida | reverse complement strand
GTTCCCATAGCCACTCCCCATAGGGTTCATCTCTGGTAAGGGAAAGGGCACTGTACTAATCACCTCTTGCGAAGACTGTGATAACACAGCAACCTAGAAACCATCACGTTCTCTTCAAGAAGTCTCTCACGGACATTGGGAAGAGAAGAAAGTAATACAGTCATACCTTGGCAATTCACACCGTCATAGTCGCAACCTCAATGACTTGCGGAATTTTTCCTGCAAATCTGCCTCAATGACTCGCAGAGCTTCCCGGTTGATGCATGTACAGTGCCTCTGCTTCGCCAAGGGGCAGCGCTGGTGCTCCCCATGGGGCGGGACTGGCAGAGCCCTGCAGGGCGGGTGGGTGGCACCTCTCACTCACTGAGGACAGTCACAGATCATTTATGAGTGCTGCGGAGCTTATGTGGCATTTATAAGTCCCGATGCACCTTTAGACATGCCAAGGTCCCTTCCCCACTCCTGCGTGTCATCATGGCTGGTCCCTCTCAGGAAAGGCTTACACGTACTCTAGCACATAGCACCGCAGGATGCCTCAGGAAACATGGGGCCCTGCACAAATATGCTTCACTGGCAGCTATCCCCGGCTGCTCGGGAATAGCACTGAGACCCAGTGTGTCTCCGCAGAATTCATGCCCACCCCTTGTCACTCTAAGCCTAGCTGGGGGACTGACCCCCACCAGGCGCCGGTTGAGCACATATGGGGCCCTGCTCTGTTTTCTCCAGTGTCCATCCCAACATCACAGCCCTACAGACCCCTGCCACCACCACTAGCACTGTGGCCACTGCAGGGTTCCAGAGGTGCTCATGGCGGTTTGATAACATTAAACCATTGAGAAAGTCTGTATAAGAACCTTCCATAGCCTTAGATTAAGTTCTCCTGCCTGTGCTAGCCGCTGCAGTTAAAGGGAAAACTTTAACTACTCCTAACCTTGGGATTTTGAAGGGTTGCAAAGTTATCATATTTATCACAATAATTTGCCATATTAATGTCCAACCCGAATTCGCAGATTTAATGTTCCACGGGAGCCTCACAAGACCCAAATCCCGTAAATCCAGAGGTATGACTGTATTGGAGACTCTCACAGAGGCTAGGCTGGGATACCAACATAATCACACACTCTGAAAGGCAGGTTGGTCAGCAGCTGTGATGACTCATCCATACAGCTCCTGCACACAGGACTTCAGAGCAACTCCACTTAGTTTTACAGATTCAGCTTTGCAACCAACATCACATACAGCACAGAAAGAAGTACAAATATGAAGCCTCATTTTTTCTGTTTTCTTTAGCACTTTATATATCCAGTATCAACAAAGATATGCCAGATACATAGCAAATGCATTCACCTACATACATATCGTATCTCTTCTATGTTGGATTTAAAGCAGAATAAAACACTGTCCTGGTGAAAATAAATACTGGAATAATTGAAATCAGGTATAAACATTACCTATATGCTGACTGTATTTATTTACCATTCCACCCACTGCCCACAGGCTGAGGGCACTCCTGTCACAGCCTGGCCCTACAACATGCCAAACAAGCCTTGACACATGTGCAGTCTCACAGGCTTGTCTGACTCTCACATATCTTGTCTGACTGAAATTCAACATGTACTTGTGTTAAGAGGATAAAGAGAACCTAAGTAGGAGGGTTAGACGGCTGCAGTGTTCAGATACATAACTGAAGGTTCAGTTTACCCAGCCCCAAGTGGTTTTACTACAGTTTCTAAACACTGGCAGCAATGAGCTGGTAATGGCTGCTGCCAGTGGCTGCCCACAGACATCCCCTGGAGATCAGTCAAGCCCCATGGCTCCTCTTGCAGAAGACAGAAAACAGGTAACTAAACATGGTAACCAAAGGGTGTTAAAATAGAAACCTCCCCCTGCTTCATGACATTCATGGAACAAAGGTATGGTCTTGTCGCAGTATGCCATTTATATGTCACAATAATTTGCTGGAGACATTTCTATTCCTTTTCCATTTCTTGGTCACAAGCTGTGTGTTAAGTGGCCTTATGACTATTGCAGTAAGTAGCAGCAAGTAGGAATTTTTGTACAATCCACTTCAGAAAAAGAAGTCTCATTTTGCATCCAGAGACATTAGCCCAAACAATTTAGGAAAGCAAATGTCCTCTTTTCATCACTAACTATAGTTCCCAGATAGGTGGAAGAAAAAAATTCTAAAAAAAGTGATATCACGCGAAAGCATTTTAAAAAATTAAAACTTCAACCCAAATTCAAGAGCTATAGTCTGGAACTGGCAAAAGTTGTCTTCCACTTTTCTGCTCCAGCTCTAAAAATTTACTTTTCAAGCACAAATATTTGCTGAAAGTGCCTTGCTTCAGTCAGTTGTATGTTTTGCAGTTATTCACAGGCAGTTTTTACAGCCCCATTTATACCATTGACCTTGTCCTGAAAAAAAAAATACCATAGCCATCCAAGTAGGCTATAAACCGTGCTAACCAACTTTACAGCTTTCAAATCCTATTAGACTCCCTTATACAGTTTAAAGCCCCTCTAAGGCATTTATCTCATGAATATACTTGTGCAATGCACGGAAGGTATAAGAATTTGTCTGGAGAAGAATTTGGTTCTTCAGTAACCTTGCAAGCTCCTTATATGTGGGTTCAGTAATATGACATCCAAAATAAATCAAAATCATGGTATTTTTGCAATAATATATTTAGGAACTATACTGAACAATATATTATTTTCTCAGGTTTGAGCAATAACACATAAACACCACCATAATCTGATGAGTTCACAGAGTCTCCTTACACCTACTTCATTGGTAGGGAGATTATATAAACAGATAAAAGATTTCACCTGAACTTAGTATGATGAGATCTTCTTTTCATATCATCTATTCAAAAACACCTTGTTCATGATTTAGGTCTATTTTTCCTCAAGCATATGCAGTAAATGTGATTTTTTAAAAAAATTGTTGGGGGTCCGTTCTAAAAAAAGCTAAATTACACAGATTTTACTGGGAGTGGGATGGGAGAAGGAAGCTTCCCTGAAAGAAGTGTCATGGTATCTCAGTAAAGATAGCAAAGCTCAACTTAATAAACTATATTCATTTTAAAATCATTTTTACAAGACCTAATAACTTCAAAACTTATATAACAATAACCTGGTCCACCTCTGAATTCAGCAGCTCGAATGTATATGCATATACTTTAGTAAGTGCCAGTCCTGGTTTAATAACTCACAATTGGATCTTATCTAGTTTTAACATTTGGCAACTAACTCTTTTCTGATAGGAGTACTTTTATAGGAATTCTATGCTTTTTCTATTTGCTAAACATTCTGGATCATTAAGTAAATTTAAGTTATACAACCATAAGCAGCAGAAAGGAGTACATAGCCAGTAATAGGATAAACACACACCAGAGCAGAAAGTAATCTAGCCTGTTCTATACTTAAAACGTAAATAGGCAGTGAAGTGATTATTCAAAGGGTTGTATGAGCTTTCTTGCTACAATTATCATAGACACTGTTACTAGATTATATTGTATATTATGGAATTCACGTACATAGACATATTTATCATTTCTCGATGAAACTCCCAAAGAAGGCAAATAGAAAATAACAGGAGTTTGTAACACATTACCAACTCATAAAGAGAAAATGGTGTTTTAACTTCACACATCAATCAAACTAGAAGACCAGCAAATTTGCTAGCACAAAATGTAGCTTGAAAAGAGCATGCCAAGAACCTTGTATTGCTACACGTTTTACTACCAGCGTGGCTGCAAGAAAGAACTCGGTTTTCCAGCATTACCTGGGATAGATATTACAGACAAGTTGTACACATATATTTTGGTATTCATAATCAACTTGGAAAGTTAACTCAGAAAAAGGTAATGTGGAGTTTTTGCCAGGAGAAGCTACAGACCAAGAGAAAAAAGTGTGCTGGCCTGTCTGTATGAGCTTCCGAACTGGATTTTGTTTAGACTTCACTTTCTTTTAGAGTTTCTCACAAGTTCACTCTGAATTACTACATCATCTTTTGCAACAGTTGGCTTAACACTTTCCACATAAATGAGGTCTATTTACAAACATAAAAAACCTGTTTTTTTATTACTATTATTTCACCACAAAATGTGTGTTTCTATTGTCTGTCTTCTGAACAAGATTAGTATGTTGTTTGCAGACTTCTCTGGTGGAGGTATATTGCTGAATAGGCAACATATCAACCGAACACTCTGCAAGGAGTAACTAAACACCACACTGAAAACGAAATTCTGGGCTGTCTAACAAATAATTACCACAGTAGGAAGAGTCAGGGCAACAGGTTACTCTATCCCAATCCCAGGGAGGAGTTCTATATTGAGATTTAAAATTTATCAGAAAAAAAAAGCATAGTGAAAGATAACGGCAAGAAACTTTGCTAAAGACACTGAAATTGCACGTCAAGCATGACTTCTTAACACAAAATGCAACTAAGAAGTTGCCAGAAAAGCTAATCAACAGTTTCCAGATCCCTTCCGTTGATAAATGTACTTCAGATAAAAACTGTGTATTTAATTTAATGCAGGAATTATTTACTTAAATTCTCTTGTATAGACAAATCAGACTATTCAGAATTACTTTCCTTAGCTTAAAACACAAGTAAAACAACCTGCACAATTTCTTCCTAATCTGTAGCTTTCATTGAACATGTAGTGGGGCTGCTGCTGAGGTGGTACGCCTTTAAATCTTGGGTTCTGATGAAAAAGTATGTGTTTGGCAGTCTGATGTTTTCAATAATTGTCAGCACAGTATCATTTGACTTACATGTATCTTGATGAGAAAGTACAAAACTAGGAACTCTGCTTCTGCTTCTTAATCTGCTGCACTCGCATCAAAGCCATATATATATAAACAGGAAACTGGAATGGGGCTGATAATGTATCACCCACAGGACTAAAGATTTAAAGGAGACTGGACAGACAAACAGAACTACAGCCACTTTTCCACTTTCACTTATAAAACAGTCATTACCCAGTAGATCATCATCCTTCATGAAGCCAAGAAATATAAACATCCCCATGACTGCCTGGCATAGTTAAATAGCTGCATCTAATACAAAGTCTCAGCCACATTAAACCAGACCCAAATTTTCAGCCATGTTGGAACACTGAAGGTGAAGCTGTCAAAAGAACCTGAAGTCCCATTTCTAAAGCAGCTTAATTCCATTGACTTTAATTTTGATACCCATCATCCAACACAGTGTATTTGCTTTAGAAAATTTAATCTCTGGTCTTCTTGCTGTCCAATAATGTTCTAAAACTGAGTGCCTGAAAATAACTAGTGAGACCATACAAGAAATGAATCTTGTAAGCACTCAACTCTCACTTTGTTATGCTTGGGGTTTTTTTTAATTTGCTAATATGAACAGTTGTAAATTGTTTTTAGAAACAGTAAACACTTTACTTGTGGCTTCAATAAAGTCCTGCAGGAAAATACCACACCCTCAATTTCAAACTATGTGTTATTGGGCCTGTTGGACTGCCAACAATGTGCACATGCTACTGCTACTTAATCTTTCAGAGTACTGCCAGAATTTACTGGAAGGTGCCAGTGAAGATATCCAGGGGGATTATTATAATGAATAGGGAAATAATAGTGGAAAGGAGACCAAGTTCTTCAAAGCCCATGCTGGGGATCATCATGGGTAGAGATGCAACAGAGAGAGATGCCTGCATTTACCAACATCTGAATTTCAAAAGATTACACATAATGTAATGCGGCTGAGATTAACTGAGCACCTAATCAGGCAGTAACATCTTTCACCAGCTCACAAAGTCATGTTAGAGTAAAAGACACAAAACAAAAGAGATTTGGGACACAGACATTTTTCCCAAAATATGAAACAAAACTCTACAGATATGGTGTGTATATTATCAAAAGATGAGATTCTCTTTGCTTTACATCACAGGGAGGGCTTTGGTTGCTCTACAGCTCTTTCCACCCATTTCAGCTCATTAAGCAGCAGTGTAAAAATAACTGAGAGTGAGGTAACATCTTTAACTTCAAATTGAGAAGAAATTAATTGGTTAGATACAATGATCCCTCACTTCTTCACAGTTCACCTATTGTGGATCCAGCATATCGCGTGTTTTTTCCCTGTGAAGGTACTTTCTGGTTTACCCACTCTTTTGCCCCATGTGCGGCGGGGGGAGAGCACCAGCAGGTGCTGCTGGCTCAGGGGCCACCCACAGCTCCCTCTCTTATAACACTGTTGCAGACTATAATAAAATGCCAGAGGAGCTTTATAACACTGTCTCAAGGTATGTGTGGAGCCCTTCCCCTCTGCTAGCTGCTGCTACCTTCTGCTAGCTCCAGGAAAACAGAGCATGGAGCAGCTAGCAGCAGCTAGCAGCAGCACGCAGGAACATGCTGCTGGCTGCTGCTTGCTGTTTTCTCCTGCATGCTGCTGCTTGCTGCTGCATGCTGCTGCGTCCTCCTGCATGTTCCTCCTTGCTGCTGCTCGGAGCTGAGGAGGTGGGGGGCTGGCTGTAGTTACATATATAGGAGTGGCTACATTGCGGATTTCACTTACTGAGGATTTCCAGATCCAACCCCTTGCAATAGTCGAGGGATTACTGTATTTAATGTACAGTTCCTACATGTCCACATAGGAGTACCACATTCAGTTTAAGATTACAGAAGATGCATGCTTATCTCTGTGGTTTCAAGACTTCACTGTTCTTTTTCCAGTGAAAAGCGGTGCAACGTGCATGTGCAGGTAACACCGCAAAGGCTGACAGCTCATGAATATATAAATGAGTTTGTGAATATGTAAATAAGTCCCACCAGGAGCCACCAGGGGCGGCGAGGGTCGGAAGACAGAAGCCGTGTGGCCCATTCTGTCTGGGATGCATTTAATGTGCCTCCCTGCATGGGGAAGCGGGTCAGGCCCCAGAAGGGCACAGGAGGAGAGCGTCCAGGAGACTGCAGGGCAGGGGAGCCAGCTGTGCCAATTTGCTGCGGCACCTTCCTCGAAATGGTGTCTGGGGGATCAGTCCCTTCCCCACCTGGTTTGGGGGGCGCTGATCACCTGCAGCCTCTCAGAACAGGACACCCACCAGAATCCCTTCCCCATCCCCAGGGACCACAGGCAGGTGAGCCACCCTCACTCCCCAAGATCGCCAGTGCCTCCCCACGAGGAGCGGTAGGTCAGGCCCCTAAGTGGCGCACGAAAGAGTGCCCGGGGGCTGTGGGGCGGGTGGGGCTGGCAGTGCCAGGGCAATTTGCAGTGGCACCTTCCCTGAAATGGTGTCTGGGGGTGGCAGACCCAGCTCTGTCCAAGGCTCTGCAGCACCAGGCCCTCCACACCGCACTTGCTGCACAGTTCAGGCTCCATCTCTGGCAGCCCAGGGGAGGCTGGGCCAGCGCACCCAGGGCCGTGGAACGGGGCTCGGAATTGTGGACATGTAGAGTGGAGAAACTCCGGGATGACCCAGGGAAGTTGATTCCTTGCACACGCCAAGGCCAGGGGAAAAAAGCAAGGAAAAAAAAAAAAAAAACAAGGGGAAAAAAAATCCAGAGGGAGCTGGGAGCCGGGGCAGCCGGGCTGGGGGGGGGNGGGAGCTGGGAGCCGGGGCAGCCTGGCTGGGGAGGTGGGTGGGGCTTAACTGCATATTTATGAGTTTGCTCACTTCATAAACCTTGGGCTTCACGCCCCAATCCCAGACCCGACCATAAACCTGGCACTCACATATCCAGTCAGCACAAGATCAGCTAATACAGAATGTCCCTTCCACCACTAAAAAAATACTTCAGCAATAAAATTCAGTAGGAAGATACATCATATACTCCAAATTAAGCAAGGACTACTACTTTATTTGCATGTTTATGCTATTTGGTCAGTGTAAATTGTAGCTCACATCACAGGATCACAGAATCGCAGAATGAGTAAGGTTGGAAAAGACCAGAGACATCATCAAGTCCAACCTATTACCTATCCTAAACTAATCTCTCACCTAACCTGTTGCCATCCTGCTACCAACACACCATTCTACCCATAACACACTACCCTAATATCTAGATCATGCCACCAAGTACATCATCCAACCTTTTCTTAAACACTTCTAGGGACTGTGACTCCACCACCTCCTTGGGCAGCCCATTCCACTGAGAGATCACCCTCTCTGTGAAAAAGTTCCTTCTCATGTCCAGTCTAAATCTCCCCTGACGCAGTTTAAGACTGTGTCCTCTCATTCTATCACTCGTAGCCAGACAGAAGAGACGGACACCCAGCTGGCTACACCTCCCTTTCAGGTAGTTGTAGAGAGCGATAAGGTCTCCCCTCAGCCTCCTCTTCTCCAGACTGAACAACCCCAGCTCTCTCAGTCGCTCCTCATAGGGCTTGTGTTCCAGCCCCTTCACCATCCTTGTCGCCCTTCTCTGGACACGCTCAAGGATCTCAACATCCCTCTTAAACTGAGGAGCCCAGAACTGGACACAGTACTCAAGGTGTGGCCTAACCAGTGCCGAGTACAGGGGGAGAATAACTTCCCTAGTCCTACTGACAACACTATTCCTGATGCAGGCCAGGATACCATTAGCTTTTCTGGCCACCTGGGCACACTGCTGCCTCATGTTAAGTTTTCTATCAACCAGCACTCCCAGGTCCCTTTCCACCTGATCATCCTGCAGCCACTCCAACCCCAGCCTATAGTTCTGCATGGGGTTATTGTAACCGAAGTGTAGGACCCGACACTTAGACTGGTTGAACCCCATGCCATTGGATTCAGCCCATCTATCCAGCCTGTCAAGGTCCCTCTGCAGAGCCCTCCTACCTTCCTCCAGATCGACATTTATCCCCAGCTTGGTGTCATCCACAAACTTGCTAATAATAGACTCCATCCCTTCGTCCAGATCATCAATAAAGATATTGAACAGGACAGGTCCCAACACTGAACCCTGAGGCACCCCACTAGTGACCGGCCTCCAACTGGACACAGCACCATTAACCACCACTCGCTGAGCTCTGTTATCCAACCAACTCCTGATCCAGTCCACTGTAAACCCATCCAAACCACAAGCCTCCAGCTTCACCAGGAGTTTGTTATGGGGGACAGTGTCAAAGGCTTTACTAAAATTCAGGTACACCACATCAATAGCTCTTCCCTCATCAACCAGGCGGGTCACCTGATCATAGAAGGAAATGAGATTGGTCAGGCAGGACCTTCCTTTCCTTTCCTGAAGCCATGCTGACTAGGTCTGATTTCCTTACGCTCCTGGAGGTGCAACATCATTTTCCTTAAGATGATTTGCTCCATAATTTTGCCTGGCACCGAGGTCAGGCTAACAGGTCTATAATTTCCTGGGTCCTCTTTCCTACCCTTCTTATGGATAGGTATCACATTGGCCAACTTCCAATCTTTTGGGTCCTCTCCAGTAAGCCAAGATGGAGCGAGGAAGGCAAGGGTTCCTCCAGCCATCTCTACCCACCTCCAACTATATTGGAATGCTGATTTGTATTTTTCTTTCTTTTCACAGTAAGGCATGCTGGTCCAGCCTTAATTCCAGCATCCTCAGGCTTCCATGGTTGCACTGCTCAAAGGTTTTAGGATGAGTCTCAGTAATGAAAGACTAGGTAATCTCAAGATGTGTTCAGCTGCATGACAAAGGAATAGTGGAATAAACTCTATGTTGTGTTTTTCTTAAGCACATACTCAGCATTTTACTTAAACTTTTGTTATATTCGGTCTTATTTCAAAATGTGTGTTAAAACAGTAGAAATATATTTCTTAATCCTGTCTATACAATAAAAGAAGTAAATAAATAAGCCAAGTCTGGTTATAGAAAAGAGAACGTAACAGAATGGAATATTTTATTCAAAACTTCTCTAACGGCTTAAAATATATTACACAAGTTTACTGCCTTTTTTTCTCTTGCTGCGATACTCATATCCTGCATTTTCTCAGAGCACTGACGAGCCACTTAAAAATATATTGTTATTAGGTATTTGGGCTCAGCTCAAATTACTGGAACTCCTCAAGGGACAGGACAGTACCTCAGACATATGGACAACCATATGGTTTATCATGGACTCATACATCTTTTCGTTTTGCTCCTATAAGATTTTAAGTACATTGTTGAATAGAAAACCCCTGTGCACTGCTTTTCAGAATATCTATAACATTCTCTTGTTACAGCAGACCAAGTAAGTCTTTTACTTAGTGTTTGTCACCATTGTATCTCATTTCTTTTCTCTCCCAATATTAACTAAAAAACTCAGCATGATGGAAAAGCCAAAAGCAATTTAACTGATCAAAAACCCAGTTTAACAGGTTATCTGTGGGTAAAAGAGCTTTTCTTCAGGCCTGTAAATAGGAACATTTCTAGAGTAATGTACCATCTATGAATCCTTTCCTACTTCACTAATCTGGAAGGGGAGATGACTTTTAAAAACATGGTCTGTCAGGATCAGAGAAGGGACTGATTTTCACCATTAATAAAAGTCATGTCCATAATGCTGTATATGCAGCAAATGTATTCAAATATTGCTCTCTGGGGAAGAATAGAGACATACATTTTATTCACCTGCTCTTGCTCTTGTTTTGTTTGTTATTACTGCTATTCGATAACAATGCACTTGCACTGGTTTTAATCAAAATATCCCAATTTTCAGATCTTAATATGCATTATACAGTTGGGTCTCCTATATCACAGACCCATGGTCTTAATTGAGTGCTGTGAAGCCCTACTTCCGCGTTGACTGGCACCTCATTAATATGCTCTGGGGGAGCAGCCCCACTGCAGCTGCTGCCATGCCGAGGGGGCAGTGGGGGAGGAGTGGCCCTGCTGCTGTTCCAGGGCCGGGGGAAGTGGCAGTCCTGGTGCCACTGCCACCACTGCCCTTCCGAGGCTGGGGAAAGTGGCGGTGCCACTGCTGCCACTGCCATTCTGGGGCCAGGTGTTGCTGCTGCCACTGTCGTCCACAGGCTGGGAGGAAGTGGCGGGGCCGCTGCCATCATTGGTTTGCATATTCATGACAGCCTAATTGAATATTCATGCATGCCAGGTCGGCATGTGCAGTTGTGAAAAGTGGCCTCCTTAATTGCTAAAAAATCATGCTGCTAAGATGTGAAGCCGCAATATGGGGGACATAAAGTGCAAGAGGGACGACTGCATTTTGATTTGTAAAGGGTTATTGGCATCACACCATAGAAGACAGGAATCCTTCTTTTCAGTATATCAAATATTATAAATCAACAACTATGAAACTTTCCTCAGGGTCTAAGGTATTTTACTGCCAAGATCCATCTCTCAGAAGCATAATCAGCCCTTGGTATCTTTACATAATTACAGAGGTTTTTAAATATCATTCAAATGAACAGGGTGGGGGACAGGAATATCCTTTGCCAGAAATGAATTCCAGGTTGAAGTAGTAATATTTTATAGTGATGTGAAATTGTCCCAAAATACTGAAGAATATATTATTACCATGTCAATTTTGTTAACACAAAATCTGTGTGTAGTAGGTATGATGTTTCACAATAAAAAACATGCAATGCTAGGTATGTATAATTAATGAAAACAGCATACATTGTGAACAGGACAGATACCAAGACACAATAAACACAGAACAAATTGCCAGGGAAGTTTTGTAACTATATCTTTAGCAAGCAACCAAATTTATATTTTGATTTAAACTTTAGTCAGTGTATTTTCAGCAGTAATTCACCAGCAAAAATCTCAGTCTTGTGACTTTCCCCTTACCAATACAGCTCTAAAAGAACAGATTCAGTTCTTCTGGTTAGCACATAGGGCATAAAATTATAATTATACTTTAGACTATAAATCATAAAAAAAGGAGAGATTCCTGGCGAAGTATCCAAGGATGGAGTTAAAGGTCTTCCCTTAGTTTTACACAAGTCAGTGTGGAATGGTGCCATAGGCTTTATCTAGATGAAGATTAAAAAGTAAGCTGTTAATGTCTTAGATAACACAGACGTTAAAAGTCTTTTATTGCTGTACACATATACTTAGATACACTTTAAGCTCATCAAAATGTATCATGGAAAATTAATCTCAGTCTAGGTAAGAAGATGTACACTAGGGGATGCAAACCAGAATTCTAAAATGCATTAGGTAGAACTAGACAGCTGAAGGTTTTTTCCTGTGTCCACCTTCAAGTCATTGACTAGAAAAAGTTTTGGAGGAGAAAATTAAGTAGTATTTGTGCAAGTGATCAGCTAGAATCTCTAATTTTATTTACATCATAGTTAAAGCAATAAGGCATACTGTGTTAACCACCACGTTAACTACCATGCTCCCATTATCTGCAAAGTAACCCTACCCAGAAAGACTAATAGGAGAAAAAAAAAATCCTATATATGAAGTTAAAGCATATTAAATCAAGAAAACAAAAAACCCTCTTTCCACAGTTTGATAACACTTAGAAATCAACTGCAAAGTATTAAAAAATAAGTAACTCTTTTGGTCCAGAAAAATGAACTGTGCTTTTGAAAGCCAAAAGAATAATTTAAAAATACTAAGACATACTGTTTTAACAACATTTCAATTTTATGTACTAAAATCACAACAATGAGGTTATCTGGATAACAATGACCCTTGTTCTATAAGGATGGATGATAGTTAAGCAATAATGTGTTAAATAATGTAGTGTACACATCAGAAGGCAAAGCAGTTAAATCTCGATATAATACAATACTGAACTAAAATAATTTGATAAATAATGTCCTCATGGTCATTACCACTGTTTCCTGCAGGGAATTATATATCCAACCATTCAAAAAAAATTCTGTGCTATTAAATACACATGCCTATTCAAATGCCTATGTACATGAGTACGTAAGTGTGTTAAAACACAGGCTTTAAAAACCAGAAAAATGCTAACAGCAGCTGGCCCAATTCGTCTTTATAACTGTGGCTGAATCTCCACCTCTTATTGGTGCAATTATGTTATTTACTTACAGTTTGCAAGTCTATTAAATAGGCTATCAGCTGTATTTCTAGTATATGCCCTTGTAATGGGATGTTCGCTTACACTCACTCAGTAGTGGGACAATTAAAGAGTGGAGGACTTCTATCAAGAGAGGTATTTCGGTAACACATGACTTGCCAAGAAATTCTTACATGCTCTCTAGTGCTGACATAGCAAACAAAAAAGCACAAATAATTCCGCATGTCTGGAAGTGAAAAGGAAGAAATGCCATTCTCCTGGTGGGAAGACACATTCATTATATCAGTATGAAATTTATTGTGGTTGATGGATGTAGAATAAGAAAAGAAAAATCAATAGAGCCATGCATTTTAAGCATATTTTAAGCAAGGACAGAAAAGTGAGAAATGAGATTTATTTTTTTTAATAGTTTGAATAACAATAAGGGATTATTACGAGTTTTACTCATGGAAATTAACCAATTAACTAGAGGATGTCATCAACCAGAATCAGGATGGGAAAACATAAAGTAAAGCAACTTCCTTTCTGTAAATAACCCTTACTCATTCATCTTTTATTCATTCGCTCTGTAACACAACCTGCAGTTGTACCTGCAGTCGTCAGTACGAATTTACTAGCAGGATGCATTAAGGAAAAGCAAAATCCATTCTGTTTCCTCACTATTGCTCATACTTCACTTTTTTCCTATAAAGAGGGAGATAATGAAAACTCATACGGTTTATGACATTCCCCTCGCAAATTCAGAACAGCTTACATATAGTGCAATTTTTTTCCTAAGACTCTGGTCAACGAATATTGTGTTTCTTCCAGGGAAATAGCAATGCAAAGAGTCTCCTTGTTGTGTTCCTTGGAACACTCAGAACACGGCTAGTAGAATGTCAAGGGGGAAACCCTGCCTAAACCTAGGCCAGGCAGTAAAACTCCCCAGGGAAAAATCATGTTTATTAAGTCACTCCTCTTGTTCAGTAAAGGTTAGCAAGCATTTCAACAAATTTCCTCTTGGGCCAAATAAAACTGAAGAGGGAGTGGATGTGATACCACCTGACAGGCCTTGATTTTCAGATGGAAGATACAGCAGTAATTTGGGCTCTCAGATTCTGGGTCTTGATTTACAATAATAAAACAACATCTCCATAATTATTCTTTCAAACAAACTGAAAAAGTTACTTTATTTCTGAAGAAATTTACACAGATGGGAGTTTGTTCAGTGTTCTATCACTAGATGTGAATCTAGAGCAGGCTGGCAGTAACAACTGACACAACACTGCTGCAGTGGAGTACTGCAGAAAATTACTTCTGCTTAACCCTCACGAGAATCAAAAACCTCTACTTATTTTCTTTCAACCTTATGAAAGTTCATTTCTGTGAAATGAACACATTCATTGTGTTCCTCTTAAGGAAAATAAATCCCCTGTATTTACTAAGAGATGCATTCTTTAGATGATCTACCATCTCGTTAAGATGATTTTACCCTGTACTGTTCTGGCACACAGGCTCTCATAAACATTTTCAATACTCTGCTCTTCAGATCTCATCACAATCCTAAACTAGGTCATCTGGAATGATGGTACAGCACATAAACAAATAGAACAGATCCATCCTCTCTCTAAGTAGATGATATTTAAAGATGTCTTCCCTGCAAAGGAAAATTTAAGAAAAAACAACTTCTGTTTTCGATGGCCCTTCACCAATCCTGGTTCCTCAAATCAAGCTCAGATTGACAATGAGTGACGGTGATTGCCATCCCCTGCTACCGAACATCTCATTTCTAGCAGATCAGGGCACAGATTTGCACTTCAGGAGGCTACGGAGCTGCTGCTGGAATGGCTCTGGCACATGAACCATCTCTACTCCCAAGACAGAGAAGCTGAGGGCAGGGCTGAGATCATTCCTGTTGAGGTGGCAGGCAGTAAGACATATTCTTAGCACACATTAGCTGACATTTGGTAAAACCATAACAAAGACAAGGGAGTACGTGAATACTTTGCCAAGAGGCCAAGATTCACGTTATGCTGCTAACTCATATTACAACTACAGCTTACCTCATGTTAGTTAATGCACATTAGCTAAGATGTAGGAAAAAATACATCCATTGTCCGGTGAGGACAAGGCAGCTGAAATTTCGTAAGATGAACTTGCTATGGCATTAGCCACATTAAATCAATTGTATGAATAAACAGAGGAACGAGAATAACATTTCAGGGGACATCAAGCTAATGTTAATATTGAATTTATGATCAATCCTTAAGAATGAAATCGCTGAACAGCTGTCATGTTGGAAAAAAGATATGTGTTTTGGTATTGCCTTGTATTTTGTTTTTGAAAACACACCTAAAAATTACTTAAAATGGACAGCTATTATCACCGAAGGTATTTATTTTAGCTCTCTCCTCTTGTTACTCAGGTAAACCTCCAGGGAGGGGAAGAGGGATAGGAAGAAAAAGATAAAGGAAAAACAAATACAAGCAAAGTAGGCAATAAAATACTGAATGTCCAATCAAGTACTACAGAAGAAAATTGCCAAATATGAAATTAAATTAGTGCCAGACACTATTGAAGCATCAACACAACTTATATTTCAAGCTTAGGTTCCGAAGCATGGTCCCCAAATGAAAAAAAACCAATCAATTTGAATTCCCAGGCCTCCACCTGTTGTAAATATTTGCAAAACACACACCATTTGCTTTACACCTATAACTTCTGCTGAGTTCATTAGTTCAAAAAGTCTCATTATTGCAGCAGATAAGACAGAATTATAACTCTGAGTTTGACATAGTGGAGTGCCTCATTACACACTGTCACAGACATCACAGGATGCACCAGAGATTTCTTTGTCAAGGAGAAATAATGAGCTGTCCTGGGTCCATGGTGTCTTTTATAGCCTCCCAGATGTTGGCATTTATTTATTTATTGCCTTTAACACTCCCCCCCCAAACCTGTATCAAGTAAGTAAAGAAAAATAAACTTTTATCAGAATAAACCTGATAAAGATCAAAATACGAGATTGCTGACAAGGCACCATAATGGAAATAACCTGTTTATTCAGCACTCTGTTCCAATACCATAGGATGCATTCAGATTCCTTCCACAATTCCCTCCTCATTAACATCCTGTCCTGTTTGCCGCAGGCCATGACGTAGACTCTGATAATAGTTTTGGCATATGTTTCCTAAGGAAAGGCCCAGCCACCCTTCTCTTGAGCGGATGTCAGTTGTGTTAATGCTGAAGGTGCATATGCACTCCCTCCTGCTGGGTCCAAGCCTCAGCACTCACGTGACCTGTCACTGTCACTTAATTCTAATCACTGAAAATCATACACAGATACTACAGATCTCCTCTATAAATGGACAACGCATGTTTGTGTGTGTTTAGTCATACGCACACCACCCCCACATACACCAGGCTCAGAGCACACAGCAGAACCATACCATACCTTATGGTGAAATCACTATTATCCTCTGGAATCTTACAGGAAGGGCAAAAGGTACTTCAGGAAAAGGGCAAATTCTTTCAGTTCCATCATCACGGAGCCACACGTACAGCAGCCAGGGTTATAATTGTTTAAGGCTTCATTTTCAACATTTTTTTCCCCCCCAAGAGATACGCAGAAGTAGCACCCGTATTATTTTAAGACAAAACCACACTTCTTCAGCAGTTATAAAACAAAATGAGTTTCCACTCATGAGATGCATCAGTTGGAGTGCTGATCCTCAATAAACGTAACCAGACAGTCAAACTAGCCTCCTCTACATCAGTAAATTAAACAGAACCAAGAAGCCAACCCAGGCAGGAGGCTTTGTCTCTGTAGCTCAGTTATTAGACAATTTCTTGGCAAAGCTTTGGCACACTCCCCAGCACCACAGGAGAAAAACACAGCCCAGGGATAAATCCCTCAGGACAGTATGAATGTGGTCACCTTCTTTTGGAGACTAAGAGTCGTATGATTTCATCATACGCTGTCTGTATCCTCAGTGCCAGACAGTGCTCCCAGGCAAGTTTAACTTCTTAGTACAGACACACCGTCCACTGCCAAAGCACATCCTTGGTTTAATAGAGGTACCAAATCTCTCCCAAACATGGAATGACATCACAGTATCATTATTTCTTACTAGGATTTCATTACTTTCCCTACTAGGTGAAACAAACGATGTCTTAGCTCCATCACACAGCCTTGTGAAGAACATTTAATGGGACAATATGTAGAACAGCAATAATTTGCCACATCAAATGTATTCCTCACCAAGCATTGTCAAATCATGAAGTATCAATAGCAAAACTGTCTATGTAAACAACATCTAGAGGAATAGAAAGATGTAATAGAAACTTCTGAGGTGTTGCATGTAATTGCCTACGTAGGGACAGTTAATGTACTTCTGCAGGGGCTAAAATCTCTAGGTTGGAAAGGAAGATTATTGTCGTGGTCCTAAAGCTGAATCCAGAAGCTGGAGTTCCCAGCTGCTTCCATGTCAGTTGAGGAGAAGCCAGCACTTTTTTGAGCAACTATGCTGAACTAGAAGACACAGTAACATGGAAACAAAATTTATAAAAAGTCAACAAAGAGCAGCACCGGCTTTTAATTCTAGAGGTAAGCAAAAGGATTGAAAAATGGGGAGTTAAGTATGTTTCAGTGTTTCACATTTTTCCAAGTAGAAAGATAAAAACCAGTACCATTTCTCACAGAAATCCAATTTTAAATTGTCCATGCCTGTGTCCTTTCAAAACCCTTTTGGCACAGGTCAAACACAAGGTGACTTGACTGTCTTCTTCCCAAATCCTTCCTAATGAGTTGCATGTCTTCACATTCTCTCATTAAAGCAATTAAAAAATTCAATAGGGCAACAACTACTAGTAAAGTTGCCGATATTGATATTGTGTCCCAGTCTACAGTCCTAACCTGTGTTTACAGTGATTTAGTGTAGTATTAATACTAAATACAGCCAAAGTACACATTCTCTCACTGTTGTTCCTTTCTTCACTCAGTCTTCCTCCTTGCTTTACCTCATCCTTTACATGGTGGCTGAAATATGTATCATGAAACTTATTTTGACAGAGACAGGACAAAGGTTATAACCTGGCACAAAACCTTCTTAGAAAAATAAGCAGGATGAGCATTTTTTCCTAGTACTATCCAAGATTTCAGAGTGCTGAGGGGTGTTGATTTTGGTTTGTTTTTCCTAAAGCCCCGTTTCATATAATCCTATGTTCAGCAGCACCCTATTGACCTTTCTTAAAATGGCCATAGATTATTCCCAAAAGTGAAGCCCTTTTGAAGGAAAATGGTTATTCTCTCATATCTATAATTTAGAGAGGAAATACAAGAACACAGACAGGAAGGAAAGTATGAGAAGATACAGAAGGAAAAATAAGTCAACTCAAAGTAGACAACCTATGTATAAATTCTAGATCATAGAAAAAATCATTTCAAGATATGCCTCTCATAAAAGCACACGTATTTTATAGGACAATATCCACCTGCTCTTTGCAAGAGAGTTCCTTCAGACTCTAAGGAATTATAAGCAGAAATGTATTTTAGATACTATGCATTATATATTCACAGGCCAACAAGGTAAAATATTGAAGTGAGTTAACCGCAAAACATGCTGAAGATCTGGCCTCCTTCCCCCTTCATGCATCTTACAGCATCCCGAAGGTGATACAAAAAACTCAATGTCGAAAGCCAGCCATGAGCAATGTCACTCATTGATGCCTGTTTTGGTTACATTTCCTACCACCAGGCAGACAGGAGAGGTTCTCAGGTTCATAAAAAGGCAAACAGGAGCCAGAGTTAGAAGCCAGTTTTTTTCCTTCCCCTGCTGCACACTATTACTCTGCAAGACTGGAAGCTGTATAGGGATCGAGTTATTATCCTGCTACTAACTGCCTTCAGGTGGCTCCAAATGAAAAAGAAAGACTGTCAGCAGATGCACCCATATACTCTACCCCTTCTCCATATGGCGTGCTACAACATTATTACATCTATGCCCATAAGCACACTCTAGCCAAAGGTGTGCCAGTATTCCACAATCCAACCTTCTTTCCCCCTCTCCTTTAGGAACTTAGATTACAACAGTTGAGTAAAAAAAAAAATCACTCTGTGCTTTAGCACCACAAAGTTCTTTTTTTTCTTTTAAAGGGGTGATCCAAAGAAGATATATTTTCTTGAGTTGCTGCACCTGGAATGCAGCAATTATGGCATAGATATTTCCCCAAGAGCTGTGTCATCTCCCACATCACCTGTCTGGGCTGTAAACACTGCAGTACATGCTTGTCCTCTCTTGTCATCAAATGCATTTTCACTTTCACGGGTCTTAACTAAATCCACTAATCTTAAAGGAATTTTCAAAGAAAGTAGTCACTAAAATGAAAAACTGTTCCAGAAATTTAATTACATCTACCCCAGCATCTTCTTTTTCGCACTTAAGACTGTAGGTAGATTTACCAGGCAGGGAGCAGATTGTCACTAGCAGTGAATTGGTAATTTGAACATGTTAGGCATATACAGCAAACGTGCTGAATTTCATAAAGAATAATCATTAACGTCCTCTCATTTTTCTTTTTATTTGTAGATAGCTGGATGAAAAGAGAAAGAGCTGCTGTTTGCAAAGTCTTCATATCAGATATGTGCACATGTCATGGTTTAAGTGCTCAGAATACTTTTAATATGTACTTGTTTTCAATTTTTTTCCATTTTCCCGGGGTGAATTCAGGAAGTGAAGGCAGCAAGTTTTTCATCAGAGAATGCTGAGCAGCCCAGCGCTGCAGCACGCATGGCGTCAGTGCGTGAAGTACCAGTCCCCGCCGTCTGTTGCCACTGCCGCCACTGAGGGCCAGCAGCGGTGGCGGGTGCCGGGTGCCACCGCAAGCAAGGGGTGGCCCTGGGCCGCATCCTAGAGCTGTGGACTGTCAGCCACATGGCGGGCAACCATCTTGTAGGGGTGTTTGAATATTGCGGGCCCCATTCTCTTCCGCTGGTAAATGGAAGACAGACAAAATTGTCAGCTTGGAGCTGGTTCCTGCTCAACACAGAAGGAACAGTGGTGGGAGGGGATAGACACGATTTTTAAAAAGTTGCCACTTTTGTGAGTCCGTTCTCTTTTTCCTTCGGGGCTGCTTCAGGGAAGTGCTGCGCACTGATCCTGCGACTGCTGGATCTCCTGTGGCCATCATCCTGCTTCCTCTGCAGTTCCACAACCAGCTTCAGCCTCCTGTTGCTCTGCAGCAGAACTGCATTCCTACCTCTGCTGGCAAAAACTGCCACTGGTCCCATGCCTGTGAAAGAGGCCAGCCCTGGACTCTGCCCTGCTGCTGAATCCTTTGTTATAAGTTTACTCTTCTGGGGTTTTTTGGGTGTGGGTGTCTGGTGTGTTTGGGTCCTGGGCATGCAGGGTTTTTAGGGCCGTGGGGGCACGGTTTTGCTCTTCCTTTATCTCCTGTTGCTGGTATTATATTCATATACATACATTTTTCACAGAATCACAGAATCACAGAATATTATGAGTTGGAAGGGACCCACAAGGATCATCTAGTCCAACTCACCATCTAACACCCGTACAGAGACCGAGAGCACATCCCAGAGCGTAACACCAACCTAGATCCCTCACAGTCTAGCAGGCCACTCCGAGCCGGAAGGGGCCCAGCGTCATCCAGCCCTACACCCCCCGGCTAGACCATGTCACTAAGCTCCTCATCCAGTCTTCTCTTAAACACCTCCAGGGATGGTGACTCCACCACCTCCCTGGGCAGCCCATTCCAATATGCAATTACCCTCTCTGTGAAAAACCGCTTCCTAATGTTAAGATTGAACCTCCCCTGGCGTAGCTTGAGGCCGTGCCCTCTCGTTCTGGCGTCGTCAGCCTGGAAGAAGAGGTCCACACCCATCTGGCTGCAACCTCCCCGCAGGTAGTTGTA
>WEKX01002418.1:170629-217186 GCA_013390025.1 Pitta sordida | reverse complement strand
ACGATGCTGCGTCTTCTGTCCTGAGTACCCATCCCAATGGAATGAAGCCCAAGATCTGGAGGGGTGGGAGGAGGACACAGAGGAGGGAACTAACATCTATTTGTAAAAGCACTGGAGATAGGGGAGATATGTATATATATACATATATATACCTTCTCATTATCTGTGATCTGAGCAAGACATAAATGGTATGGAATAAGGGGTGGAGATTGTATTGGGTCTGTCTGAGCCCATAGCAGTCCTCGCAATGCTGTGTTTTGGAAGGATGTTGATAACACACAAGTGTTTTAACTATACCTGGGCACACTGCCCCTTCCCCCTAACTGAGGATGAGATTCTGGGAGGGCACACGAGCAGGCCAGCTGACCCAGACTGACCAAAGGGATATTCCATACCATATGACGTCTGTTCAGATATAAAAGCTGAGGAAGGGAGCAAGGAGCAGGGGGCATTCATGTTCTTGATGGCTGCTTCCTAACACGCATAGGAGCCCTACTTCCCTGGATGTGGACACTTCCGCGGATGGGGAAGTACAGATTAGTTCTTTTGCTTTGGTTCTGCACAGGCTTTTGCTTTGCTTTATTTGTGCTCATATTAAACTGCCTTATTCCAAACCACCCTTTGTATATCATCTTATTATTGGGACTGAGCAACCGTTCGGGTCCCTGGCATCCAGCCAAGGTAAAACCTGTTACAAGAACTCAGCTGAACAAGTGTTGATCACAAATGGCCCTGCTCTGATCCAAGATTAACCAAGTGACCTCCAGGATCCCTTCAAACTATATTATTCTGCTGTTCTGTGACCAAGGAGTGCCATGTGCATGACTGATGAAGCTCCAAGGATTTAAGCTGGATAATGCTCAGGAACAAACTGAAACAGCAGTCAAACAAAGCAAAGTCTCGGTCTGTCCTTTTTATCATTTCTCCATTTCTCCAATCCCTTTTTATCTTCTTTCCTAAGGTCACAAAAAAAATCCTTTTTTTCAAACTTAACTAGCCACTAGCAAGCACTTGATAACAGGTAGTTTGGAGGAGCTCAGAATTGAAGCAGTATCTGTAAGGTGAAGAATTACTGTTCAATTTTCAACTTTAATAGTAGTAAAGTTGTATATAATTATAAATTGTGTAACAAGTGCATTTTTCTTCACTAGTGCAATAGGAGAGTGGTGGGATTTTTAAAGATTTATATCTAAAAAAGGTAAATTAGACTTTTACTTAATAAAAATATGCATTGCTAAGTTTTTATAGACATTACTACATAGAGTTTCTTGTTTGAGCAAAATGTTGTTACTCGCGTGTTTTGATGATAGGGCATGTTGTCTGAATGCTGATATGATTGGCATGGGAGAATAAGGAATGATGGCAGTTCACTGCAGAAACTACCAGCAAATAAGGTTGTGGCCTCCTGGTTTACTCCTGGGAAAGACAATGTCATTTGAGGCATGTAAGGATGACAGTACTTAAAGGGAGGTAAGCAACATTCACAGGAGCAAAACCACTGCAAAAAAACTATGCACGACATGTTCAGAACACCAAACTATAAGAATGAAACAAATAACAGGTGTACACAACATCATAATTACACCAATATCTTAATACACCAATATCTGGCTGGATCTTACAGCCAGAGTATTTACAGTAATACCTCAAATATTGCGGGGAGTTGGTTCTGAGACCCCCTTGCAAAATGTGAAAACCGTGAAATAGGGTTTATATACATACATAAATGCAGACCACAAGAAAAAAAACCTTCCCATGTGCACACTGGTCTCAAATACCTCCTCCTCCTCAGCACAGCAACCATTACTGCCACTGCTGAGACTGGGATCGGGCCCCAGAACAGATGCGCCCTGCCACCAGCACCAGCCACCAACCCCAGCCCTGGGGCCACCCTGTCGACCAGCAGGACCTGGTGTGGGGCAACGTGTCCTCCTCCACTGCCACCATGGGACACGAGCATCGCGCCGCAGCACCAGCCAAGACCCTGGTGGTGGCAGGGCCAGGGACGGGACCAGGCAGGTGCCAGAAGGGCCACACCACATTCCCCGCGCACCCCCACATTCCCCTCCCATGGCACAAAAGGGAGCCACCTCTCCCCAGACTGAGCCCACCAGCCCCTCCACTGTGGAGCAGGGAGGAAAGGAAAAAATACAAAGACTCTGAACCACCACAATATCCTAGAAGAAAATCCACGAAGGAATGAGGATGTGTATTTGAAGTGTGAAATAGTGAGGTATTATTGTATTTGACAGAAGGCCGTACAGCAATAGGGATGTGGAGAGGAAGGGAAGCAGGAACGTGGAAGAACACAAGGCTACATCCATTCCTGAGAAATTAAATCTCTGCATACCAAAGATCCTTTGGTATATTCCTCAGACACCTGCCACTAACTATTCCCTTCCACATTGTCCATGTCCAAAATGGAAGAATAAGTCATCAATGTTTTTTTAAAATATCCTGCTTAGTTTGAATTCTGATAAAGGCTCAGCATGTATCAGTTTTCTTTTTTAATATCTTTAATCTTTTGCTCTAATGAAATGTTGCATGAGGGCCTGTGACCCAGCTTGAATTCTAGTATCCCCTGTACTATTGCCTTGTCCATGCAAAGAGCAAGAACACTTAGGACCTCAGCACAGCATTTATGGGAAGGACACAGGAGAGCCTGAGGAAAATGCGGAGTCCTAGGATATGGTATTACAAAAATTTGCCATATTTTATAAGAAAATGGATCAGGAAAAATCACATGCATGTTTCTTCGGGTGTTTTTCACATGACCCTCATTCCCATATGGTTTACCACAAATTAACAGGCCCTATCATTCAAGGAGATCAGATGCTCTTTGGAGGACCTGGACCAACCCCACTCAATAGTTTTCAGCAGTTTCTTTGCTTTAGGATTTGTGGTCAGTCCTGACTCTTTGAGCATCCATAAAAGCCTGTCTCAGAGACTGCCTCTATAATGCCTACTGTTCAGTAGCTGGACTCATTCCATCCCAAGTGCACTCGAATCACACAGAGGATGGCAGTTGTTTTTCTTGCAGGTAGAAGTCAAATACATAAATCCCATTTTGCTCTAAGTATCCCCATATGTAGGAAATTGCTATGTATCATCAGAGCTTAACTTATATTAAATCAACTTTCCCGTGGATAAGGGATCACTTTTTGCAAAATTCAACCTCAAAAGATGTTTTAAGTTCTCTTGTCTACCTTTAGTACTTGCATATGATGTAATGTGATTGCATTTAAAATAGCGCTGCTAATACAGATTACATTGAAATGGTCCTGAGTCCAACCTTCTGTCTGGAGTAAATGATGTGAGTACTTTGTACGAATTGAATAGTGGTGTGTTGCCAGGAGCCTGGGTTATTCCTCCACAGGAAATGTATTAAAAACAGCAATCTCTCAGTACAGTCTGGTCCCATTTGGAAAAAACCCATAAGCTTTTAAGAGGTCATAGCGGTAGAATAAACAGTAGTAGAAGAATGCTAAAGACACTTCAGCTGTGCAAAGACTGATTTTGGAAAGCTTACCAAAATGTATCAGGAGAAATAAAATGGCTCTTCAGCTTCTGAGAAGTAACTTCTGCATTCTCCCACAGTGCTATCTTAGCAGAATTACAGCTCTGCAAACTCAGACCCACATAATAAGAATTATTGTTGAATTCAGGGTGTGCCATGTTTACATTAGAAGGATATGTTATTTATTAATGCAATTTTTAAGTGTCTTATACTTGTAAAAGTTATATTAGCATCACTCTATCAGTTAGGAGTACATTATATTAGCATCACTCTATCAGTTAGGAGAACATTTTACATTATTAACTGGTGTTAACATCAGCACCTGTGGTATAGATATACCAGAACAAAGATGACTTACAGCCCCTAGTACCTGGTATACTTTTCAAAAGTATTCTTTCTTTCATACGACTGTATCTCCTTTGGGATACCTTTTCCTGTTGAAGTTATTCCCTGGGGTGGAAGTCCAGGTACGGTCTTACCTTGAGTTTGTCAAGGATAATCCTTCTTTCAGTTTATTTTAGACTTCCTTCATACCCTTTTGTTCCAAGTTCCCGGCCCCATTTGTTTTCATAAAGGAGGTAAAAAAAAAGGGGTTGCATACCAGTTTTCACAATCCTTGCTATTTTTCAGCTAAACCAGTTCCATAGGCTACTCTAGCATGCACCCCAAAAGATTGCTGTGCTAGCCTAGTAAAGACTGTAGTACAGGTGCAGGCAGAAAAAAGTAGCCAGGTTGGCCGGCACAATGTTAAGCAGTATTGTCACTGAATGTCACATTCCAGTCACTTATAACCCCAGGCCAAAGACAGACAATCCCTCAGTTCAAGAGGGATGTTGAGATCCTTGAGCGTGTCCAGAGAAGGGCGACAAGGATGGTGAAGGGGCTGGAACACAAGCCCTATGAGGAGCGACTGAGAGAGCTGGGATTGTTCAGTCTGGAGAAGAGGAGGCTGAGGGGAGACCTTATCGCTCTCTACAACTACCTGAAAGGAAGTTGTAGTCAGCTAGGTGTCAGTCTCTTCTCTCTGGCTACCAGTGATAGAACAAAAGGACACAGTCTTAAACTGCGTCAGGGGAGATTTAGACTGGACATTAGAAGGAACTTTTTCACAGAGAGGGTGATCTCTCAGTGGAATGGGCTGCCCAAGGAGGTGGTGGAGTCGCCGTCCCTAGAGGTCTTTAAGAAAAGGTTGGATGATGTTCTTGGTGGCATGACCTAGATATTAGGGTAGTGTGTTATAGGTAGGATGATGTGATGGTAGTAGGATGGCAACAGGTTAGGTAACAGGTTTGACTAGATTAGATTAGGTAACAGGTGATAGGTTGGACTTGATGATCTCTATGGTCTTTTCCAACCTTACTGATTCTGTGATTCTGTGATTCTGTAATGCTGCAGTGGCAAAAGTAAGTTCATAAATTCTAATGGAATTCCAATGAAAATTAACAAAATCCCAGCAAAATTGTGCATGACCAGACCCAGCCAATTTTATATCCAAGTTAGTAAAACCTGCATACCCTTACACACAGATTCAGCCCTTTGACATAGGAAATCTCAAAAATTACTGAGCTCACACTGTAATGTTCTGGTTTACTATCTTCACCTCCTGTAACTACTGTCATGACAACTCAGCTTCAGAATGAAAAGCCAAAGATCCATAACACGACATAGCAGCTGCATATTTAAAAGACGAAACATGGCGGGAAGCACAAAATCAAATCCTTTTTCTTTCACAATATGGGCCCAAACCTAGCCAAGTAATTTCAAGAATTATGCTCCTATTTATCATTACAACTCGTTGTTTCACATCTCATTATTTACATTTATATGAGTACACTTAAAATTTCTATACAAATCATATTCTTGAACATTTCTGTACTTGCCTAAGGTGAAAAATATAATTTAAATTTGTGGCTCTCCCTTTCTTTCCCTTTGAGGAAAAAATTGTCAGTCTATTTACAGCTAATCAGATACAGACATGGTCTGACTTGAAACAGGTTCATCGAAAGACTACGCAGGGCTGACAGCATGTTAGGGTGGTAGGCTATCATTCCATGGGATAGTAAATAGCTTGAAGAAATAATTTTGTCAGATGAGATACTGTTTGTTTGTACCACTCTTAACTTTGTACTGGTTCAGCCACAGTTTATCCTGGAGTGAATCTATTGTAGTATAATGGCTCAAGTAGGGACAAACATGATCTTCAGAGGGTATCAATGACTCTTTCATAACACTGGCATGCATGTTTTTGTACCTTTATGGTCTGTACAGAAGTTAACTCAGACAAGGTGAAAAAGGCTGTAACATCCCACTGTAAAAAAGATGTTGTACAGGCAGTATACCTGCACCATTGGAGATGAACTCGCGTGGGTACTTTTGTGTTACTTTTCACCTCTTTGCAGCCACTATACAGCACTGGAAGAGAGAAAATAGGCTACTGTGATTTTCAACATCTCATAGTCCTGCACAGGATTCATGTTGTGTCTGAACTCTCATATCCACTTTGCTCTGCTTGCATAGTTCAATCCCTATTCAGCACAAATTACTAGAAGCACATTGTTGCCGTTAACATTGAAGGAAAAGTTTAGGCTCTACTTCTGCAAGAGTGCTTTAAACATAGATTTTAAGAGGAAAGTTCCCAAATACTTACTTGTGTTAAATTCAACCTCTCCTTCTGATTCTGTCCAGACTGCTTCTACGTAAAGTCCATCCAGCTTCCAATTCTAACAAACCGATTTTTAAATAACAATATTGCATTACATCTTTGGATTTCTCATTCAGTTTCAGCCTAATCCTGTCCATTATTCAAACTGAAAAGGAGGAGATGGCGTACAGAGATAACATATGGATATACACACACTAAGTCTGGTTTTCCAGTGTCTCATGTTTTATTTAGTCATATGCAGGCCGGCTTAGTGAGTGCAAAACACAGGTCAAGCAAGGGCTCCAATTTTGATTTGCTAGTATATTGTTGACTTACATGCAAGAAAATTTTAATAACCAAAGATCTGCAAAGTACCTAGTGTACCTCACTTGATATAGCATTTAAAAAAAACCTGATGGGAATGTGTTGCCAAAGGTGCGTATTTAACAGGAAGGTGAGCTTTAAAGACTACTTCTCTCCTTTTCCACTCCACCTCCCTCTCCTTGGCAATGCAGTCTAGCATGGCTAGATAATCCTGCTCATGAGACAAGAGCAATGGTGTGAATGAGAATCTCTGTCATTTCAGTGTAGCAACTCCTGACACCCGAGTAATGTTAGCATCATCTACCACGTGTTTGGTGGTCTTTATATTCAGCTCTTCCAAGGGGAGGGACTTAAAACACATGCACTGGAGTGTTCTGCTTACACAGCATCCTGTTTTGTTCGGAGCTTTCTCTTCTTCTGGCAGTTAAGAATAAGGGTTTGCATGTTCATAATAAAAGAAGAATTTAAATGAGAGAACTAGTCATTGTTACCCTTCATGGAAATAGTATTCCCTGTAAAATGCAAAGGATTAGGTTTACCTGTTCTAGCGTACTTCACAAACAATTTAGCCTCTCTGCTTAAGATGTTTACAGCTGTTTTTTAATGTGAATCAGAAACTCTGAATTGAGCTTCAGATATTCTGACTAATGCATATGGTCAAGAAAGCATAACACAAAAATCACATTCTTCTTTCTAGTTGTTCTTCAAATCATTAAATAATGTATTCATTCTTCAAATCATTAAATAATGTATTTATTACATGTAAAATACTTACATTCCTCTCATCACAGGATCTAGATTACTCCCCAAAGGATATGGCTGTATCTTCTCACATAAGGCTTGTCTACTTAATCTAGCATAGGGAGTACTCCCCTCAAAAAAGGCTGGCCCATAATTTGTCCCCTCAAAAGTTTTAAGATCTACATTAGCCAGAAGAAATCTAACTCCAATTCTGAATGTCTTGAGAAATTTGGTCACATCTAAGTAAAAAACACCAGCATCAGGCCCTGATAAGAACATTATTCAGAACCAGTGGCATTGTTTGCAATGGGGTAGAAGTTGTTAACAGACTTTTGTAAACCTCATTTACCTTCTACTGACATTACTTTAGAAGCAAGTCCCAGATAAATGTGGGACTTGTAGAGAAAAATTGTTCTTAGCCAGTGCTGAAGGAGAACATGCATTTAGAAAGCAAGACAACACTACCTTTTACACTACGAACAGTTTACACTGTTGTGGCTTAATTTTGCACTTAACTTGAAAAACTGAAAGCGAGTATTCTGACAAGATTTGGATCCTGTAAACTTTTGCTAGGAGTTGTTTTGAGCTGACTCACACTTCTGGAAAGCATCCATGCCTTTGACAAGAAATCAGGAAGACTTAAATTAGAAAGACTACAAGTATTCAGATGAGGCCATTTCAGGGAACAGTTTAATGCTGATACATAGGGTGGTCTGGTGCTAGAAAAACACTTTGGAACCATCATGCTGCCCACCCTTCCCCTCCCTGCTGCAGGGATCTGGGCATGGGGGCTGTGTTTGGCTGGGGTGTGTGTCACCAGAAAAAAAGAGAAGAAAAAAAGCTCTGCCCCTGGATGCACCTTGGCAGACGGGACGGGGTGTGCATGCCTGTGTGCATGCATGTGTGTATGTTCAGAGAACAGGCAGGGGGAGGCAATGGCAGAGCCACCCCCTCTCCCCGCTTCACCCCCAGCCCTCCACCGTGCCCTCAGTGCCACAGACACACAGAATCAGTCCCTGCCAAGGCGCACATTTCTTTCCATTCTGGGAGGATGTGGCTGTGAGCGCAGCTTCACTCCACCTGGAATAGGGGTTGTTAGGGGGATGCTGGGAAGTGCTTGGTTTAAAAACTTTTCAGTACATCCATGAGAGAAACTTTCAAGAAATGGACTCGCCACATGCTTCTTCTGACAGCGGTCAGCAGGAAGCTTCCCCTGCCTCCTGGGTTAGGGTGTGTTTATAGTCAGCAACGGCCCCAGCTCCGCGCCCATGCAGTCCTGCCTCAGCCCCAGCGATTGGCAGGACGCCTTCTTTGCCACACACCATGCCGTGTCCCAAGGAGGACTGGGCAAAGCTAAAGGTGGGACACGAGGCACAGGGTGAAGGTCCCTGACATGCCAGCACAAAGTGCTTGCAGGGTCCCAGTGGCAGGAGTGCTGTGGGATTTTGCTCTGTTGGTAGGAGCCAGATGGGGTGGGCTTCTCTGGGAAGCAGAGCCAGCCTGGGAAGCCCACCCTGGCTGGCTCCCACCATGGAGTGAAACGGTATGGCAGCAGCAGCAAAAGCTGGGAATTCCTGCTCCTACTCCTACAGGGAACCCCACGGACTCCTAGGGCAGGGAAGGGACAGGGAAGATTCCTTTTGCTTCCCTGACCTGTGCAAGGGAGCTGGGTAGCATCGCAAATGCCCTCCAGCACACAGGGGTGATGGGTGTGGCTCATTTGCATATTCATGATGCACTTATCTCCGCAGAAAAAGGGATTTGCAGCACCAGAGACCTGACCTTCCATGAATTTCTAGGGTTCACTGTATTTAGAAGTAAGACATCAAACACTGCACTGACCTCATCAGTGTTTCTAAGCTGTAGCAGCTTAAAACAAAATGATCAGTGCATCCCATACATTAAGCTGGGTTTAAAAATACCCGAAATCAATGGAGCTGATTGATTGTTCTGTTATTCCAAATTTACTCAGAAATCCCTACATTCCTTCACACACAGTCCACCTCCTAATCTATCCTGAATGTAGGCTGGTTTTGCGTGATAAGAGATGTTTATTCAGCTTCTAAATCAACTGAAAATAGCCTCAGTCATGAGAGCAGCTTGCGTCAGAGTTCAATTTCTGCTTGTAAAGATGTGCTCTTATTGTGCTTTTCCCTGAGTTCAGTCTCCTTTCCAGAGACTGTAATAAGTAGTGTTTGAAAAGACAAAGTGAACAACATACTTCTGCATTCCCCTCCTACTGGAAGTTATTGAGAAGATGAAAAAGATGAGATTGCATATGAATACAGTGATGAGGTATTAATTTTCAAGGTATTCTTCTAATATTCTATAGGTAAAAAAAAAAAAAACCTACAAAATTAAATAATTGCTCCATAACAACCAAAACTATAATATCTCTAATAAGAAACTTTGCAATGTTCTTTCATACATGCTTTTTCACGGCTTACCAAGCTGTTTATGGGAAACTGTGATACGTAAATATTATTACTACTTTGTTTGCTCTTCAGATCAAATCCACATGAATGAGGTGTGCATTGAATTCAGAATTTGGAAAACTCTCATGTTTTTCCCCACAGGCAACCCACAGCACCTTTCAATCCTTTACTCATATTGCTGTAATCACTCCACTGACACAATTATATACATTAGCTATGCCTGGGCTATGACTGTCAATTACATCAAAATAAGACTTGTTCATACCTAGAGAACCACTCAGAAGTGCACATAAAAAACAGGAGAAGCCACACAGTAATGCTAAGAGACTTTGGGAAACCCTTTATCAGTTTTGAGTTTATAGAACATAACTTTTATACTTTAAAGGGACAGACTTGCCTTAGCAAACTGGAGACAAGTGAGGAGAAATATCTGAAGTTTTCTCCACCGGTCATACTGGAGAAACTGAACTGTATTTTCTGGAATTTCTTAGGCAGGTAAAAGAGCACAGTAACAAATTTTGACTGACATTGAAACTACTCTGCCCCAAATCAGTATCAACAAGTTTGAAAGTGGCCTAATCCAGGTCCACTTAACATACTAATCACTCGCTACTTCATGGTTCATCATTTGCAGCTTCAATACATCACGGGTTTTTTCCCCCCTAATTTTACTATATTTACTGTTACTTTGCAGATTTTGCTTATCGCAGCATCCTTTTGGAACTGAGCCCCCATGATATTTGAGGGACTACTGTATTTGTATTAAACTGTTTCTAATGTATTTGTCTCTTTTCTAGTGTTTAAATTCTTTCATGTACAATTCTTCTAAATTTGGTCTTTTATTTAATTTCCTTAGGGCAGGTCCCTGGAACTCCTCTTGGTTTCCAGCTCTTATCTGGGGATCAAAAATAGCCACCATTTTGCTGCAGTAGATCCAAGGCTCACAGAACTAAGTCAAGGTGCCCCAGCCACACCCAGGTACCAATATAATTTAAGAAAGCATCCAGAACAGAAAAATGAAGCTTAGAAGTCTTAGAGTTGCCACATTGATTTCTTGAAAGTATTCCTGCCAGGATTTAGCACACCACTACATTCATGCAGTGGTAAACCACAAGTTGTCAAATGTTCAGCACAGTTTAGCCAGTCTGTATGCATTTAGGTATCTCAGCAGGAAGACGGGTAAAAGTACTTCACATCTCTTTTTTCTTTTGCTTTCTAAACCCATCTTTGAAATACATACAAAGGAAGCTAAGAGAACACATTAAGATGACATGGAAAAATCTAAATTACACTTTTGCAGGAAGGAAATCTTTTTCTGACCTGCACCATAGCTGTGCCCAGACAACCTAAATGTGTTATGATTCTGTAATAAAAACTGTTGTTAGCCACCATCAAGCTGTAACTTGTTGAGTAAAAGGACTTTCTTAATAGTGTTTACTCATACATACATTAGACAGAGCATGCTTGGATAAGGAGGATAGCAGTAGTAGTATTTTAATTGCAGGTCTTTAACAGGGAAGAACTTTATGCTGTTTCCTCTCAGAGGTAGTAATTACCAAACTGGCTCAGAGGGCAGAAGTTTAAACACCTAATCATAACATGGAGTGTTGAAAACTCAGGGCTTTATGTAAATGCCAAGTATCATTATTTTCCACTGGCTTGTGTTTCTTGCACTGCGTTCCCAACTTTGTGAGAACATTTGAGTTTTCCAACTTTTGTGAGATACATGTTTGTGAATTACTCCTAAAGCTTCAGCACCAACGTGTTACGTGGAATAACAGCGTTTCTCAAGACCAAAGTACTCCTTGTACCACGTTCCAGCCACAGGGAGAGCTGCTGAGCCACGCTTATATTCTCTGGACCCAGAGTGGCTCTTCGTAACATCCCTTGAGACGGTCAGTGCTGCTTTGGGAACACGTTCACAAGGTGAGAGGTACAGACGGGCTGAATTCGGCCAAGGTGTCGGTGTTCTCTGCAGACCTACACACATCTTCCCTCTCACTGAATAAAACCTTTAAGCACTCTTTCTCCTCACGTAACCGAGTAAACTCACTCCCGAGTATGGGCTGCACTTAAGGTATACGAAAGCCACCTGCAGGGCGCTGCAGAGCGCTGTGCCTGCCACATTTCATAGCACAAGGGGTAATCCTACCGCATCAGCCTTCTGTAAGTAACCGCCCCCCTTACAGCGGCGAACGGAAGGTGCCTTTGCCCTCATCAGCCAAGCGCACCGAGCAGCCCCTGCGCCGCCGCCAAAGGCCTCCCTCCCCTCCAGGGGTGGCCCCGTGCCAACCCCGCCGCCCTGCGCAGACGCGTCGCTCACTCAGCAGCTGCCGAGCGACCGCTGCACGACGTGGCTGCACCTCGGTGGCCAAACATCGCCGGCCTTTGACCGCTTCTTTCCCCGGTGGCGGCGGACATTGGCGCCTCTCGGGGGTCTAGCGCGGTGTCCCCAGGCCTCACCCTCCGCCCCCTCACCCGTCACCACCTCGGTGTGCTCACGCCTCTCCCGGCGGCGGGAGCNGCTGCTGGCGGCCTACCGGCTGTACTTGCGCTGGGGGACGCGGAGCGGGCCGGGGGCCGGCGCCCGGCGGGGTGAGGCCGCCACGCTCCCGCGCATGAAGCGCCGGGATTTCTCCCTGGAGCAGCTGCGCGAGTTCGACGGCGCCCGCAATCCCCGCATCCTCTTGGCTGTCAACGGCAAAGTCTTCGACGTGACCAAAGGCAGCAAGTTCTACGGGCCCGGTGAGACGGCGGGGGGGCGGGGACGGCCCCGGGCTGGGCCCACGGGCTGTGCGGCACTGGTGATGCACGGCGGGTCTGGGGGCTCGTCGGGCAGCCCTCCTTTTCCCAGATGCCTTGGTTTGGGTGTGCGATGTTTAATTGTTGTTTGGGATTTTTTCCCCTTCTGTCTTTTTTTGGTAGATTTCCCAGGTGCAGCTGAGCAATGCTTTCTTCGTTCTAGCGGTTACGGCTCAGAGTGTAAAACAACCAGCTGGTTCTTTATGTAGGTGTGAATGCCATACTGAGGATGAATTTTAATCAGGATAGAGGCAGGGCAGGGAGAACTCGGGGACTGGTGTGTTGCTGCCATTGGGAGGAGTGCAGAAATCAACCTGCTGTCTTAAACAGGAAGACAATGCTCCTCTTTGGAAGGAAATGTGTATTTCAAAGGTTTAGAAAACTGAGCTTTAAAGGTGGTGTTTTCATACTCACCTTGTAGATGGTGAAACTGCAGCATATTGTCTTGTAATAAACAGTGCTCTTAAAAATGAGGTAGGTAAACTTACTAGGGAGCATCTGATGCCAAAGGAAAGGAGGATTATGACTGCTGATAGTTTTCTTCCTTAAACAATAGTTTGGAAAACTTGGTTTAATCAAATTATGCAGGTGTTTTCGTAGGACGTGTGGAAAGCGTCCTTGTAGGAGGGGTGGAGGGGGGAGAGGATCCTTCCCCCTCCCCCAGGAAATAATTCAAGTTAAGTAATGATTATTATTTAATAATTGAGGTTACGAAAGGAAAAACACAGAACTGGTACATTACCATTTTTTGGATTCTTAGTAGGGACAGGACAAGCATTTGTACAGTTGAACTGGTCTAGAATTTTGTAACTCTTCTTACCCTTGAAGTTCGTTTCACCAGTTGCAGAAACTGAAACTGCTCTAACTGAATCAAAATGCTTTTTTGACTGGCTGCTGTGAAAGTTAATAATGGGATCTGAAGTACTTTGACACGTTATATGTTGTTTATTGACCAGTTAAGCTGAGAAAATACAGTCTGGTGAGCTGCAGCTTTCATAACAATTGGTCTGGTTCTTTTGTCTCGTGCTCATTTAGGGGGTTTTATACTGAGACACCTGTGGTGACGTAAAATGCAGGTAATACATACGCTGCATGAAAAAATACCATTAAGTTGACAGATTAGTCCATGAAACAATATTGATCCATGATCTAAACATTCACTTTATCTCTTTTGTGTATCAAGCATCAATTAAATGGTAGACTCTCCACTGTAGATATCATTGGTGGATCACCCTGTCAACCTCTGGAGGTCTGTTTTTTTCAGGAAGCTAAAACTTAATGTTCTAGGACGTCAGTCTGGTTTTTTAATAACTGTTGGCTGCTGGTTTCCTTGAAACAGTGCTTCCAGCTTTTCATGGGAAGGAACAAAGTCTTTTTATTTTTTTCCCCTGTAGTGAAAGATTGCCTGTTTCTAACAGAACTGACATCATCTTAGTCTATCAAATCTGTAGCTTGGGACATTGCATGGTAGGACAGTGAAGCTCAACCTGTGCATCATCAGATGTATGTTGTCTGCCAAACATCTTGATGTTTGAGTTGTGCTGACATGACTTCCCTGTTTGCATACATGTCACATGTCAGGGAAATTTTTCTTACAACTGTTTTGTGGCTGAAAATAAAAATGCTACTGGGTGGTTTGCAGGCCTTGAAAGATCTGGAAAGAGTCAGGTGGAAAAGTCTCCTACAGCTGGTTGAGACCTCTTCAGAAAGGCTTCAGTCAGAGTAGTCAGATGTCCACAGCAGTACTCATGGTCATTTTATGTCTCATCGCTGGAGTGTGGCAAGGGAAGTGCAAAGTATACCAACACAGCATGGCCAGATTTTAACAGAAGAAAGAGCTGAGGACATTGGCTCTGCTGATATTTCAGGCTCTGACCATGAGCCTTGGGTATTTTGTTGTGGTACTGATGTGAAATAGAGCTTCAGCTTTGAAGGCAGCAGACAGCCTTAGCTGAGCACTTAGTCAATCTTAAGTATGTCTAGAGTGCTGGGTGAACTTTGAATAATTGTGTGGCTGTCTCAGGTGGCTTCTGATGCCTTGAAACTAAGGTCTGACTTTTCTCCAGTGTAGTTTGGATGCAAAAGTGTTCTTTTTTCTACTTACAGAAAGTTAAAAATTATCATTAGTCCAGACTTTTGTCCGACAGTTGAGATTGCATTAAAGTTCCCATCAAACTTCTGATTTTTTTCAAAGCTCTCCTGGTTTTAAGTTAGATCCAGTGAATCCTGTTGTTCAGTAATCTATCGAATATCACAGGGGGGCCGGTTCTTGAAAGATGCTGCGATAAGTGAAATCCACGAAGTAGCGGTAAATCTGGTAAATCCTGTGAAGCCAAGGGGGAAACCACAAGGTATTGAAGCTGTGAATGGTGAACCGTCAGGGATTACTGTACTTGGGCCATTTCACTGCAGAGCCCTTTACATACGTACTCTTAAGGTATTTTTAAATAGTCATAGACTGTAGAAGTCATCCTTTCAAACAGCCATGATTTCAGTTGTCTAACACATTTTAGCTTTGGAGCAAGAGAAGGTTATGTCTCACAATTAACTGTCTGCCTCCAAACCCCACTTTGCTTACACTGAACTGTTAATTTAAAACTTTACTTGAAAGTTCTTTTCCAAAATGCTGTTTTATCCTGCAAGAATGCTCTTTGTTTCTACACTTCAGTTAGGTGTATGAAATGCCACCTCTGCTTGTGCTCAAATGAGTAAGTGTCCTAGAATTCTTTAATTGGTTATTAATTTTAATTAATTGCCTTTTCCTTAATTACTCACAAATTCTTAGGTAAATAAAGTAAACAATTAGTAGTTCACTTTTAAAAATATCACATAATCAGACTTTCAGAGAAGCTGTTATGGGGCGATTTCCCCTCTGCATCTCATGATGCACCTTTTGTGCGTCCTGTGTTGGTTTTACGTATATCCTTATAGTGAGAGACAGTTTTTATGGTTTCATTTATTGTGACATCTCATTTCATGTTTGTTTTTATCAAGATTTGTGGTTGTATATTTGTGAATAGAAGGGCATTGCAAGAGTTGAAGTGCTTTATGTCAGCAAATCTTAACATTAAGCATTTAAATTGGCATGCCAGGATAGTGCTGTAAACAGGTTTTGATTAACTGAGCAAGTACTTTGTGAATTTATGAAAAATACACGTCTTTGAGCATGACAGAGCAAGATTTTCTGCAGTCTTGTGTATGCAACTGTTCATGTCACTTCTTGGTACTTAATGTTTCGAGATCTTAAAAAAATCAATTTACTGGCTTTCCTTTGCTGCAGTACATTGTCATTGTCAACTCATTTCCCATCCCACTCTTGTCTTTCAAGTTGTCATGAGGATTTCTGATTTTTCAAGTTTGCCGAGAGGAATAGATTAGATAGTAATTCCTGCCTATAAAAATAATCCAGTGCTGTTAGACTTCCTCTGGAATTGGGTGCTGTGAACTTCATTGTGTCTCTACTGACCGTGTGGTAACAGTGTTTTTCTATACATCCTTTACAGGGTCTGGTTAGAGTGAAGTGTTGCAGATTAGGCTGGGAAAAACCTGATGATTGAGATCATTGAGTCACCTGAGGTTTGAGGGGCCTGGTCAAGTAGGTATGGTCGGAGCAATATATATTAGAATGTGATAGTGACATCACAGTTAGTGACATGTACATGTTAAATCCAGTACACAGCAGCATCGCTCTCATGTCATCAAAAAACCTGGCCAGCATTGCTTGTTTTACTATGAAATAAACTAGTGACCAGACCATTGCCCCCTAAAGCAAGATGTGGAATCTAGGTACTGCTCAGAAATGGAACTGTCTCCCAGACATCTCCTGACTACTGGACTACAGGTGCTCTTAGCAGTGCTTGTTGTTTGCCCTTGAAGTTGAAATTGAGTAATTGATTCTTGCACTTTTTTTCCCCCCACAGTGTTAAAAGGGAAGTAAGTGAAAGAGAGTGACCCTCTGGCCTTGTGCCCGAGGAGTCAAGTTTAGACCCCTGTTTCTAAGCAGTTTGTATCTTAGCATGTAGACACATACTTTCTATGCAAGTTGCAACTTAAAATTGACCCACACCTTTCCTTTCACATGAATCTGGAACAGTAAAGTTAAAAGATGTCAACTTGAATTCTCAGTGATAAATGTTATTAGAAAGTTGCTTTCAAGCTGTGTCTCTAAATGGCTTTGTCTGATTGATAGCTTTTTCATTCCCTCATGAAAGATGCAACACCGAACAAACATGTCAGGATTCAGATAGAAAATTCAAAACAGCCAGGGGAGTTTTTTCTTTGAGATGGAGTGAAAAAAGTAGGCAAAGTGATAAAATAATGCAATTGTTAATAATTTTGTCTCTAGATTAACAAATGTTCATCAATATCTGAGCTTCAAACAAAACAGGGGTTTATTTCCGGTGGCTGCATGTAGCTAACAGATGTAAAGAACATCTGGTACACTTTGCATGTTTGGTGATTGCTTGGAAGTGCTTTTTGACAAGTTGAAGGAACCAAAGCTGCTTCTTGTTAACCTGTGCGGCTTCTTCAGAGAAATCATGGGCCTTGTGAAAATGAATATGATTCTTAGATTCCATATCACTTCATTAGATATAAGGTCCACATGTGACTATCCGTGTTGTGATCCCTGGGCTGCCCATTGGAGCAATGCAGAGTTAAGTGTATAGTGTTCACCTTTACTAGTCTTGGAGCAATAGTCTGAAATGTTCTGCAAAGCTGGTACAGAACTGAAATGGCCAGATAGCCTCTTTGGTAATCAAGAATATTTACTGCGAAGTTGAATGCCAGCATAGATTTCACTGGGGAAACTGTTGGCCAAACTGGCTGAAAATTGAAGTGTGTGCTGTTCCAAGATCCAGTTTATCCTGTTTTGGGGGAAGTGACTACAAGCAGTGCTTCCAAATAAAAACTTCATACTTAAAGACTTTTAATGTGCTTGAGGTTAAATATATTTCTCCTTGCCTGCTGTTGTCTTAGGCTGTCTGCAAAGACAAATCGTCCTTTGAGAATTGAAACAGGGCTAGGAGATGCAGAAATCCTGAGTGCAGCAATTGCAAAGATATCTTTACTGTCTGAAGGGACTTTGATTTTACCGATTCTCAAGCTACCCAGTTTATTGTGAATAAAGACAAAATGTTAGCCTGCAACAAGACGTCAATTCCTCAAGGCTGCCAGATTCTTAACCGAAAAGGAAGTGAGTGGGTAGTGGTGGGTAGCAATGTTTCTCATGTGTTGTAGCTTAGAGAAGGGTGTACTTTATACTAAAGATGGAGGTGTAAGGTAGATGAGGACTTTATGCAGGGGAAAATGCAGTGTATGAACATGGTGGTATAGATGTGGAGGTATGTAGGCAAATATGTGGTCTTGATAACTGGTCTCAGGGTTAAATAAACCGAAGCTCTGATGCAGAGTGCTTTAAGAAGCCATGCTGGAAAGACAAGCATTCTTTCAGGAACAGTTTTCCTTCACATAAGACTCATAGCACTGAGTAGCCAATTTACACATAGCAGATGTGTTTTAATTGTTTTTGACACTTTCCTGACTTTTGTTGTTGTGAGATTCCAAACAGGAGTGGGACGAGAATTTTTAAAGACATAGTTAACTATGACATGGCTAAGTTGGAGATACAGTAAAAGAAAGCTACTGAAATTTTGTGATAGTGTCTTGATAAATCACTTTGGTTTACGTACCTGTGCTCTGTTTTTGCCCTCTCTTCAGTGTCATGTCATGCTGCAATCAATTATTTACAGCAGGAGTCAGTCTAAATAGATGGACAGACAAAAGGAAAGGAAAGGAAAGAAGGACTGTGGGTACGGCTTGCAGAGTAAATTGCATCTGGTCATAAAAGAACTCAATGGGAGTGTGTCTAGGATTGCACTTATGTCTCTACTTCAGAATCATGTTCCTGAAGGATATTTTCTCCCCAGGGTTCTCTGTGCTGACACCTTCCTGGACACTTCTCTAAATGCAATGAAATCTGATATGCAAAATAACTGTTTAAGAATGTTGCACCAGTATTTTATATAAAGTGACTAATACACTAGGGTTTATAGCGCAACCCCAAACATGTATGTCCTATATTGATATAAAATACTGTACTTAAACTGTGTAGAAGTACCTGAATGGAAGCTTTAAATCTTGAAGTAGATTGCTCATACTGAGATCTCTGAAATTCTGCTTTAGCAACCCTACAACAAAGGTGAAGCCAAGCTTGCCCTATTTTTTAATGATCATAATTCAATATTTACCTTTTAGTAAAGGATCAAAGAATGGGACACATTTCTAAGTTACATTTGCAGAGCTGGAATTTGAGTTGCTGTCTACTGAGTTCAAAGTTTTTACAAGTTGGCATTCTGTTGAATGCTTGGACCTGGCTTGATGGTTTGTGACTTCTGAATACTTTTGTAGTAAACATTCTGGAATGTTAACATTTAAATTCAATTTCAGAAAAGAAAAAGAAATTGGTGTAATAGAATCTGAGATTACAAGATATTGCAGAAATTTTTCTTAGTGCAAGCTGATAGATTCTAAAAGCTTTCGTGTTGTCAGTTAAGTGTATTATTGAGATACAAGGTTGTTCATTGCTTGATAGTGATAAATATAATGTTATTCTGCTTTCAGTAGAAATAATTGTAATTAAGCTGATGGACCAAGAGGTAGCATCTCAGCAGATGCTTTAAAACTCCATAAACTACTAAATGCAGGGTAGAAGGGAAGGAGGGCAGTGTGCTACTCTCTTGACTAGCCAGAATTTGGAAAACACATTATGCAAATAGCAGGATTTATGGCAATATTTGCTTGAAATGCTTCAGAGAAAGGAAAATCTGGGGACAAACTACTGTTTATAACAGTTAATGTTAAGTAACATATAATTGCTCTTAAGGATTTACTGATTGTGGTATTTGTAAGGGCTGTTTATAGCTCCAGTTCTTCATTCAGAACATCAAAAACTAGATCACTTGAATGATTGCTATTTTCAGTGAAGCAAGACTTTTTGTTTGAAGAACCTCTGTTGTGTTCCAGATGATGGGCAATGCTGCCTCTTAGCTTGTTTTAGGGGAAGTGACTGAGCATGCAAACCGCATTGGTAGAGGGTTGATGTCAGTCTCTAAAACATGTTTTTCAAATAAACAACTAATTCAGGATGCAAATAGTTCACTAGCCCTCTTGCCTTTGTTTCTCTTTAGTACTGTAAATGTAGTGTCATCCCCAAGGTAGTTATTGTGAACACTGTTCCTGGAGCTAAATATCCAAAAGGATGAGCACATCATCCTGCTGATCACTGTGGGTGTCTCTTACAGCTAGATTGCTACAGTGCAAGCTTCCAGTTGATAGTTCATTCTTTGATACCTACTTTTTGTGAAATTTTGCTTTTAAATTGGTCTGTTTCCAGATAGACAAGGGAATTGTCTTTGGCGCACAAGACACCCTTCTGTTCTCAGGTGTGACTGTAAGCAGATTACAATGCCAAGTACTCTGGGGTGGAGACACAACACCAGTTCTGGTGAGGACATAGTTTCTTCTAATCCGTATGGTGCTCAGGTGTCCTGCCTGAGAAATTCTTCCTGCTACATTCAGCCTCTGTCTCAACCCTGAAGTTAATGCCCTGCAAGAGCAGATAGGTGTGTTGTCTGGAGTGAGCGGCTGGGAGGAAACCAGCCTCTTGGATTGATTTTCTGTGGCTCGTCCTGGTCCAGAAGAGGTCTGAGGTGCTGCATCAGGCAATAGGGGGGGTGAAGGACAGTTTGTTGCCACTTGCCTGTGTTCATTCTTGCCCGTGGGTGCTGCCTTTTCTTCAGGCTGATGGCCACTGTTGAGAGGTAAGCCAGAGAAGGGTTCTGGCCTATTTGTCTTCCAGTAGAGACCACTCTACTGATCCTTGGGCATCTCCCTAGTATTCAGCTGCTGCAGTTAGTGCAGAAAACATTGAAGTGTTTGGTTGGGTTTTTTTTGTTTGGTTTGTTTTTTTAATCAATCTGAATTAAGGTATTTGGGTTTACATCAAGAAAATCTAAGATATGCTTCATTCTTTTAATTAATTAAAATGTTGGAAAGCCAGCTACCAACCCTATCCTGAATGTTGTTTGTTTACAAGTTGTCTAGTTCTTTGTAATAATACAGTCTTTTATCATGGTACTGCAGGTCTAGTCCCCCACGAAGCCCTCCATCCACGTACATACCCAGCTCATTAATACGCAAATTTACCCTGCCCATAGCACACACACCCCCCCAGCTCCAGAGCAGCTGCAGGGTGTTCCAGGAAGCTCCTCGCACGATGTCAGCAGTCAGGGGAATGAAGGGAGTATCCTCTGCCCCATCCCCACCTGGAGAGTCCCCAGGAATTGTGACAAAGGGGTCCCTGAGCCCACGCCACCGCCACAGCAAGTCCCGGACTTTGGTGTGGAAGAGGCACCTCAGAGTTCTGTGTAATTCTGAGCCCTCCCCACCATGTTCCCTCCCACGGGACACGAGTGGCACGGCGCAGCCGCAGCTGGGATCAGTGGTGCAGAGCTGTGATGGCCCACCGGCGCTGGCAAAGCTTCCACTGCCATCCCGCTCACATGTTTCAAAGCCGAGCGCCTCCGGATTAAAAAAAAAAATTGCTCAAACTGGGGAACCTGGTAATTTCACATAGGCATGAATGCCCTGCAAAATGAACCTCCTCAATCGCAGAAAAATCAGCCTGCAAAGAAGTGAGTCCATGAATGGGGAACCGCGAAGTAGAGAGGGTTGACTGTATTTATTTTACAGTCATTTCTTGAAGTTTTATTGGCGTATTTTTGCTCCTTTACATTGGTGAGAAAGCACAGAGGAAGCAGTTGCTTTACATTCTTAACGTGACAATTTGTGCCATTTTCAAGAGCAGTACAGGACTGGGATATGGGGGGTCTGCTGTCCAAAGTGAGGTGATTGCCACAGAAATAAGAAATGTCACAAAATATGTAGAAAGTTCTTGTGAGTCTATGAGTGAAGTAAAATTATTAATTAGCACTCAAGTTCTGTTTGTTTATAATGATGGATTTCTAATTAAGATGTCTATACAAGTTGCTTCTGTTCATGCCTGACTTGTAAATATTCAATGTTTTGCTTAATAGAAGTGCGTTTCTTCTGAATTCCAGCCTCTGGTTCCTTTGGAATTTGCATCAACTGAGTTGCATCAACTGACAGGGATTTTTCCAGATATCCCTTCAAAACTATTTTCCTGGTTCTGCTTCTCTCAGCAGACTTCATCTCCCAGTGATATTAAAGATTGAATTGCAGTGCTGTTGAATGTCAAACAGCCGTGGCGTTGAAACTGCTGCTGTTCCCATCACTGCAGAATTTGGCAGACTATGTAAAGAACTGAGATTTGGTCTCCATAAGCAAAGACTTGAAGGTATCAATTTTGTCTTTCTGTTTTCAGAGGGTCCATATGGAATATTTGCTGGCAGAGATGCCTCCAGGGGACTAGCAACTTTCTGTCTAGATAAAGATACACTCAGAGATGAATATGATGACCTATCGGACTTAAATGCTGTACAGATGGAAAGTGTAAGAGAGTGGGAAATGCAATTTAAAGGTAAATTCTCAAATTAGCAGCACATCTTTAGCTTAAGGAAATGCTTTTAATAAAAGTTACTGATTTGGTCTTGGGGAAGCTTTTGAAGAGATGTTGACAGTGATATTATCAGTGCAGTGTAACGTTGTTAAGAAAAGACCAGGGATTTCAGGCCTTTCTTCCATAAAGAGCCTTTCACTATATCTTAGTACATCCTTTTCAACCTTTTGGTTTTATACAAGAAAACTGTTCTCTTAAGTTCTTCAGCACAGAATTTCACTCTCAAATCTCATCAGCTGAGCTGATGGAACTCCCTCTTGCAGGTGGTTGGCTTTACATGCATGGAATTATAATTAGGACTAAGAGTTGAACAAGTTTGTCTTGAAATAATTTCTGACAAACATGGAATGCTTCTGGAGGGAGGGTCATTTTTCAAACTGATCGAAATCAGAACAGACTGAGGGATTGAAGAGTAGCTGTTTCAGCCCTTGGGTGATACAGCTGTGCCTGATCAGCTGTGGGAGAATGGAAACAGAGTACTCACAGTTAGAGAAACTAGTAAGCAGCAATGGTGTAAAGACTTTTAGGAGGATGAACTTGCTGCTAAAATTACTATAAATTCCAGTGATTCAGGTTAAGAGCTGTAGTGTGTAGGAGAGAAAGTGACTTTGCAGTAGTACAGGCTAACAAGCAAATGCAGCTGTATTTGATTATAATGAAATCATAAATCTCTTTCAGAAAAATATGACTACGTAGGTAGACTCCTAAAACCAGGGGAAGAACCATCAGAATACACAGATGAGGAAGATACCAAGGATCACACTAAACAGGAGTGAACTTTGTAAACAACCAAAGTCAGGGGCCTTCGGAACTGCAACCTCTTGTTCCCCATCACAGAATGTCCTGCATCTTTGGGTACAGTTCATCTGCTGCGAAAAAACATTCAACAGGTTTTGTACAAGGAAAATAATATAGTCACAAATGAATGGTTGAATACTAGACATTCTTTGTGCTGCCAAATTGTTTGTTGCAGTTTATTTGTTATGTCTGGTTAGGCCTCGTTAGTGAAGAGGGGCCAGGGATTTAAAGGCAAAAATGCTATTCCTTTTTATCAGTAAGCTGAAGCCTTCAACGAGGATATATTAGAAGCTCTCTAAAAGATACCTCTTCAAGTTCAGAGGAAGGTTTGAATCTTGTTTTATGTGTGTCTTCTTCAGAATTTAAAAAAAGATGTACTCACGCACATCAGCATCAGTAGGTTACACTACTGAAGCTGGTGTTAAAATGTGAATTTCCAATTTTGTTTTGTATGGGGGCGTTAGTGGCCCTGGCAGAATACTGCAGTTTTCTAAGAGAAGTCCATGTAGATTAGGATGCGGACAAGGTTCGTCCTTTTCTCGAAAGGATTGGGTAAAACCATTTCCTCTGCAACAACTGCTATCTGAAACCTGCCTCTCCCCCCTTTTTCCATTCTCTAAATCAAATCAAGTATTAATTGTGCCTTATTTCATTTACATAGACTTGAATTGTTTTAAGGGACAGCCCCCAAATTGCAGTTTCATAGTCACTACAAGCAGCATTGAGACTGAAGTTGGAATGTTCTGTTGACTGGAAAACTTTGATGTCATTCTGTGTATAGAATGTAAAAGAGGAATACTCAGTGTTACTGCCATATGTTAATACTACATATACTTAAATTAGCATTGTGATGGCCAAATGCATACTCCCATGCTTCTTTTTAATGAATTTCAAACACACACAAAAGTCACCCTTCCTCCTCTTCCAGAAGCTGCCTCACTTTTGGGAGCATAGCCTTCACACCCCTGTAGAGCGAAGGGGCGTTGCGCGCGTGCGTCTGTGTGTGTGTCTGTCTGAATGCAAGACTTGGGAGGGATTGTTTCTGCAGATATTGTAAATATGAGTACCATTTTAATAAAGCATGTACAATACCACATGTGCTGTCAGACTTTATGTAGAAGGTCTTAAGCAGAGCTGGCAAAGGGGAAGAAGTCTTGGGTAGATGAAGGATCTGCTGTTAATACTACTGCTCCTCATCCTTTTGGAGTTGTTTTCCCATTCAAGCCCCAGCTATTGAGGAATCTTGAGGACTTACTAAGGTAAGTTGTATTTAAGACAGTAAACCTGTGCCAATGCATTTATGGTGGGGGAAAAGAAGTGATGTAAATAAAGAATTTTAGAAACTCAGTGTAATGTACAGTACAAGGACCTGTGGCATTGATAGGACACATCGCTTTCATGGCTTATGTCTGTACCTCTGTTTGCAGGTTTCACATGTGATAAATCTACAGTGACAATTTATACAAATAGACATTCTGTTCAACTGTAAACTGAAACTTGGGTAGACTACTTTTTTATTCCTATTTGACTGAAAGAGATTTATATTGATGTAAATGAAACAAATAAACAAACTTCTCTGAAAATCATGTGTAACTTCTGTCTCCTAAAAGGCAGATTGGATGTGCAAGGAAGAAAATTCATTCTTGGAATAAAATAGTTTTAGCATGGAAGAAGTAACAGAAATACAGCTGTTTCTCCATTACAGCTGCAGGCTCCTGTTCAGGCTTCTGCTTGGGTCACATCCTTATAAGCTGAGCAACGGTGCAATGTCCACGCATGGACAGTGTCTGCTAATCATCTAACTGCTGAAATGCTGGGCATGCTGCTATAGCTAACCACAGAAATATGTGGTTGGGATAACAGGATAAAGAAAAGCTTCCTTGCATAGGACGGGCTAGGAGCAATAAACACTAGTCCTGTATCTGGATGGTTCACCAGAAAATCTTCTTTTCACTAAGTATTGCTATAAAAGTTTTTATACTACAGCAGAATTTTGCATAGACTTAACCCTGTATTTTGATGTCTGATGAATTTAAATTGACTCCATCTAGTCTACATACAGAGTCACTTGTGATCTAAAGCTGACAGCCTAAAAATAAAAGTGCTTTAAAGTACACGTAACTTTCATATTTATAAAAAGTTGACATATACAAAGCATAACTAACATCAGATCCATCCAACCTTCAGTGCAACTGCTGTAATAATTTGATGGAGGTCTTTACCCTTGGAACACTTGTGTCAATCACTTGGTCAAAATCCACTGTTAACTAAAATAACAGGCAGGGTAGGTACTGTCAAATTTTGTTTTAGCAGCATGAGGGTCGTGAAGGGACAATTTCTCATCATTTTTAGGAATACATTTCCAGCGTAATACATGACTTACTTGTTTTCCTAGGCTAGACTTGGTGTTCAACTAGTTAGACACTTCTGCCTCATTTGTACACCCATTCCTAAAAATGCTTCATTATAGCAGGAAATGTATTTTTTTTAAAAGTACCATGTTGTTACTTGATCTGAGCATCTAATTTCTGGTAAAGACTACAGAATTACCCTTTCCCATGCTTGTACTTGTTTGTATCTCTTTATTGAGCTAGATCTGCTGCTCCTTGGCTAACATTCACATTTTTCTATCATTCAGGGCTGGACACAATACAATAAAACAGTTTATCACTCTGCTGATCTTGTTCACTTTAAGTGTTTTAGCTCTAAGCTATTTTCTAACTTTTTTCCTTCCTGAGTTTGATTTTCTGTAGTCATTGCAAAGGTCAGGAAGCAATTAAACCTTTCATAGGCTGTTTGGGTCTCTTTGATGATACGATTTGTGGGGTTTTATTTCTTCTAGGAAAAGGTGCTATTCCTCTGTGTGGAATAGTACAAAAGATTTGGCTCTTTATTCCCTTCCTCCTTAACACAAGTAATAATATAAGTCTGGCCTTGACAGCTTACTTACATATGGAAAGCAAATAAATAATTAGATATGAATGTTACTTGCAAATCCTTCTACTGGCTTCTAATTTATGGTTAAAGGTGAATGTTTCCTAAGAGGTGCACACAGACTGTATTTAAGGTTACTCTGATAGAACCTGTATGCCAGGGTTGGTTCAAATACAGGTGAAGGGTTGTTCACCACAAACCCCAAAAGCACCCAGGCTGAACAAAAGCAGAGAAGAAAGCTCTTAAGATGACAGGTTGAGCCTAATGCAGCTGTGGGATTTGTCTGGAAAAGACCATCCGCCAACTACACTCAGTCTTCTCTGCCTCAAGCCAAGGGAGTGTCATTTGTCGCCTCAGCGGTGCCTGAAGCAAAGGCTGCATGTATTTGTCACCTCTCTGCGAGGGAAGAGAGGGAAGTCTCAAGCCTGTGGAAAGTGAAAAGGGCATTCCTGGAAGGCAGCCAGAGCTATGGATGGATTTGAGTGGTGTTTTTGCCCACCTCACTAAAGGGACACTGTCTAAGCAACTCTAGAGGGCAGCAGGTAAAGCATTCCATGATATTTATCACTTGCTTGTTGTGTGTTTTTTTGACAAAACCCAGTCATGTGACAAAAATAAATTAATATTGAACTTCAAGAAAGATGGCTCACATCCCAAGAAGCACTTCATAACCATTAACAGGCTGGGGTTCCCCAATACCTCAGTGCACCAGAAATGCCCAAAGGCAAATATACAGCCTTACATTCTTTGAAATTTTTTTCCTGCACACTTTGGCGGGTAGAAAAAGTTGATATACAACACTATTAGAGCTTTTTTGTTGTTTTTATAAAATTTTCCAAGATATCACAAAATTACAAACACCAAAAGCTTAATCTGCACATCTTCCAATGAAAAAGTGAAAGGAAATAAATTTATTACTTGTATATACAATTTCAATTCAAATTTACATTTGCATCATTTTCATGGATAGCAAAAGGCATGGATCAAACACAGGATTGAGATGTGTCACTTCCGTGTATTATAGGGTATTTACTTAAAATTTTGGTATGTGTTCATTTACATTTATTTAGAAACAGGCCACTGACAAAAGGCAGGATTTTGTACTGAAATGGTACAAACTGTGGGAAGGTCACTGCTACCACCCACTCTTCAATGGAAACATCCATCATTTGTTTCAGGGAGATTCATAAGACAGAAAAATTAACAGGCTTGTTTATAACCTCTGAGATCTGACAGAAGTTTAAAACCCCATCCATGGCAGTGCAGACAGATTAAGGCATCTGTGCTAGACAGATTTAACTTTTAAAGTTAACTGCAGTAATTTCTGCAGTTAAGAAATGGAATTCCTTGCATACAGAAGAGGTAAGCTATCTACTTGTTTCTTTTTGAGTCTTTAAAAACAAAGTAATGAAGTTGATAAGACATGACAGGTTATAAACATCCCCATCTTTCAGCTATAAAAATGGATTTATATTTGAATATCTTATTGAATATCTTACATTCAATTAAATTGTCTTTAGACTTGTTTGAAATTATTTAGGCTTAACTAGCACGATTTAAGCAGAACTTCATTCAGAGACTGCAAAATAAATCAAGTAAAAATTAAAATTTACAAGGAATACTTCATTTCCCCCAAACTAATTCTTGCTTGAAATATGGAGAAAAAAATTTTTTAATTGTGCCTCTCTTGTTATGAGTTCATAATTATAAAATAATTCAAAAGACAACACAAATAATTCAATGAATTATTCTCAAGCCCAGAATAATCTCAATAGTTTGCTATTTTAACAACCTCCACAAACTGTAGATACTCAATTTAAGATACTGTGAAATCAAAAGCTCAATTTTCCCCTGTAGTTTTCTGTTGCTTAAGTTACTAAAGAACCAGTACTGAAGGAAATATCTCCCAAACTATCCCAGTTTAGTCCATTCAAACTCAGTAAAACACTAACTATGGAGACCACCCCCCCACAAAAAAAAAATAGAAATTGTATCTTTAAATAGAATCCAGAAATGCAGTTTCATATATAACTACATGTTCTTGAGTGTGCTTTTGCACAAAAACATCCTCTTTGGTAGTTAGCTTCAAGAGCAAACCAGTCACACAGGTCCTTCCTTTCCATATAATATTCTACGGATAATGTGATTTTTTTTTACTTTTGTTACATACAAATAATGGGAGAATCTGGGTAAATAACATGGGTGTATCATACCTTTTTTAAGAAATCTGAGCTGAAGTGTAAGGCATCCCCCAAAGTACTTTTTGCATATGCAAGGAACGCAGTTCTTTGTAAACAAAAGCTTGAGGAAAACAATACTAAAGCCAAAGAATCTTCCCTAGGATCCTTCTGATGATCCCATAACCAAGAGCAATTCTACTTGGGTAAGTGTCTTGGAATAAAGTCCTGTGAAAAAGAGAATCCAATCCTTTGTCTTTCCATACACTTTTAATCATGTAGTAGATGGGCTTGCCTTGAAGATCTCCAAATTAAGAGAGTGATGTCAAAGTTGATTCTGAAGAGCATAAGCTCATCCAAAGTCTATTTTTCGGGTACATCACTGTCTATGGATTTAGTGGGAGCAATGCTACAGCTTGCTGTCACCCGGACAGGATTCCTGCTGGTAACGCTTCCCAGTGCCCGGGACTGACAGGGAGTGGTGGGTGTAATGGTGGGAAGTGTTTTAGAAGTACTAGACTGATGTCTGTGGTGACCTGAATCCTCACCTGTTGCAGCAGCCGGTCTCTTTCTGCCAGATTCTTCACTAATAGGAGGCTGAAAATAAACACAGGCAGTCCATTAGGTGTTTTGCTGTAAAGCCATTTTGCCCTTCCACAGACATAAAGGGCTGAAAGGATTAGACCTTTTGGATTTGTCAAGCTGCCCTTTGGTGAAATCAAGGGCTGTTCTTATTACCTTGCAGAAAAATATTTTAGTACACCAAATATTTATTTAAAACATGTATTGAAACTTACATCCACCCTGAAATCCTCCAGTCTCTTAAATTTACTCAGATATTCCTGCAGTTTGGGGTCAACAGTTGGAGTCTTGTGCTGACAGTATTTTAGGTAAGCCCAAAATTTTTCCAGTCCATACAGCTGACCTAGTAATGGAAGAAGACAATTTTACAGATTTACAAAGGTCAAATTTAATAAAATCTTAATTATTCACTGGTAACTATATGTTTAAGAGAACCAAAGCTACAAGAAACATGAACAAAAGCTGCTCTTATGTTAGTTAACAAGTCAGTACCAAGGCATTGGGATTCTCTCCAAATAACATTACCCCACTGTAAGCAGTGACAGGCCTGTGATAATTACCAGCTTCATAGTCCCTCTTTGTTTCTTCTTGGAAATCCTTGAATATTTCTTGCCTGAATTTCTTTTCTAAGCCATAGCTGTAAAATCTAAACAAGCATTCCAAGCCATACCTGGAACAGAACAGAGAAGTACAAAAATCTACTTTGTCTCTTTGGCTCAGAGAAACAGAGGTGGGAGAACTGGGTGAAAGGAAGGGAAATATCCAAGACCTAAAGGGCAGCGGTAATTTCCTTCACGGTCATTTTTTCTGGTATTATTGTAAGGCAAGAACCAATTTGAATGAGGTTAAGAATGTCTTCACCTATGGAAAGAAGAATCTTAGGAGTGTTAGCACAGAGCTGACTTGTCACAGTCCACAAGTCACAGGATTTTGTAGAATTTGGGACTGATTGCAAGTCAGGCAATGTTTCACATTTAAATATTTATCTGCAAAGCACAAATATATACTGATTTTTGTTATTGAAATAAATTACAGACATTGCTATTTTAAAGGTTTACAAAGAGTCAAAGGCAAGACTAAAAACATTCACTTCAGATACATGTAAACTTCACAGTTATTAAAAGAAATGATACGGGTTTTGATTACCAGGAAAAAAATACCTGTAGTGTTCTTTTGCATCCTCTAGAGCAAGTTGTTTGAATTCTTCGTACATTCTCTTGTTGAAGTGATCTCTCAGAAAAAAGGACCAGAAACGAAAAAGTGTGTTCATTTCTTGGGACTGGCCAATTCCCAACCGTTTCCTTTCTGGAAGAAAATAGAAATGGAAAAATAAAATTTAAGATTTTCAACAGAATATTTTCAAGTGCTTTACTGTAGTAAGTCACACAAGATCTTTTGGTAACTTCAGTTCAAATTCGAAAGTATTTTTTGTCAGGGAATGTGTATAAATTTTAATGGAAAGCAGAGTTCCTAAAACAGAAGCATCAAATTAATTTTGCCTTTCTTTCCCAAGAAAACTTAAGGATATGGAACAATGTGAAGGAAACTGGTATCAGATGACACCTGATAACTCCTACCTAAAATTTTTGTAAGTGCATGGAGCAGCTTACCCATTAAACACCTTCGTCGGTATTTGTGGTACACCTGTTGAGTAAAGCCATTTTCCTTTAGCAGTTCATGAGAAGGGTGCTGAAATTTTGGAAGAGAATTTGGGGTACAGCCGTAAACTGCCAGCGGAGCTCCTTCTGAAGGTGAGGTATTAGAACTGCTGAAGAAAAAACCCAACACATTTCTCAACAGCTTTTCAACAGAATGCTTTCATCCATCCTGATCTATGCAAGGGCTGCCAGGGTAGTGTAGTCACCTGATGACTGCTACAGTGCTTGCTGCAGTCCCAGTCATCTAGTCTTGAATGCTCCTCAAAAAAAATCAGACTTTCTGCTAATATGTCAAAAAAAAGAGGCAGTTTTGGACAATGACAACTAAACATTACTGCCATGCCTGATTTTAAATGACTGCTTAAAGGCAAAGACTGAAGTGGACATTAGTGCCTCAAGTCATATTACTGCTGCTATATCATGGATCAAACAACATGGTGAACATCAGTCTGTCCAGCTTGCTCCCAGACAGCCTTGTATTCTATGGTTTTATCCTTTGTTGCTCTTTTCTTGCATTCACTATATTAATAAGTTGTCTTTTGTCACAGCCTGCTTCTCCATGAGTGGTGAGAATTACCCCCAAACCAATTTACCTCAGAGAGGAAGTTCTTGGCCTGTGGTCTCTGGAATCCATCACCCAACCAACATGGCGTTCTAAGGGAGGATTTGTACTGTGGCGTGTTTTTCTTTTTCTAGGAGTCTAAGGAAGTAAATGAAGGATTTATTTCCCTAATTTGACTTCATTCATTATCTCTCTCTAAAAACAGAGATCTAAATATTTTATATTCTATTATCTAACACATTATAAATTCACAAGACTCCAGTTTCATAACCTAAATTAATCTTATTAATTAAGCTTATTAATCTTATGTAAAAAATCAAAAATCTTTTAACACTAAACTTTCAGCAAGGACTTTTAAGAAAGAACTCTTTAAAAATGTTTAATAGAAATCAAAAATAATATGGTAACTATTTTGGAGATAATAAAAGAATACAAGAATTTAATTTTTTGCCTTTTATGCATAAACATGAGTTCTATAGGCTTTTTCTGGGTTTTGGTATTTTTTTTTAAATAGGTTTTTCCATTTACCTCTATATCAAAGGATCGTGCTTCCTTAACAACAGGGTAGAACCTGGGTGTTTTGTTGGGATCTTGTAGCCTCGGGGTGCGAGGTGTTCGTGGGATGAAGCCAGGGTGAAAATGGGGGGAATCTGGAATCGCTGTTGGCAGTGATCGAGCTATTCCTTCTGTTGGAGGTACTTCAACAGTTAGGACGTTACGAGTCAGCTCCTCTGCTAAGTATGTAGGCAGGAAGGAGAAAGTGAGGTGATACTATTGAGCTACTTTAAAGATGCTATTAGCATGTAAGCTAGTAAATGTTAATACTACTACTAAGAGAATATTTGGACATTGTGATTGCTCAGTGAGGTTATGATACAAGTAGAAAATTCTCCTAATCTCACTTCCTTCCACTCCTGTATCCCACAAAAAATGCTGTTTGTTTTGCACATTTGAAATTCCAAGTTACACAAAAAGCACCTGTTGCTTTTATATAGTGACAACAAAACAGACCACTGCCTTCTGATGGTCATGGGTATCCTGAGAAGTGTCATTCAGTGGAAACCACACTTCCAAGGAACAGTTGACAGCTTGAAAAATGAACAATGAAAAAGCCCCTCAACTGAGGGGCTGAACCAAAACTATTACACAGGCAGACTTAGAACACCTACAGAGTTGTTATTTATTACAAACATTCTAAAAAACAAATACTTTTAATTACCCTTCTGTAATCCTGGAGGTCCAGGAGGAATTTCATGGGTTGGATCAGCCATTTTTGGTGCAAATCTAACAAATTCTTCCTTAGTAATGAGGTTTAGCTTCTTAAAGTTTTCAATCTCCTGCTGAATTAGAGAAAGCAAATTGTAAATGCAAAGCAGGGTAACAGGTATCTCGTCCTGAGAAAGAAGTACATTTCATAAAGAGAAAATAAACCAGAATTGACACCCAAGTACCCACACACTTGTCTCAGGTGTCGCATGTGTGCGTGTGCACGCTATGCCTGAAAAATCTCTTGCTGTTTGCTGTTTCTCACTTTTTGCTTCATATTTGCTGGTTTTCTTGGTCCATTTGCTATTTAATAAAATTTACAAAACCATATTCTGAATGCTACCTTTATTTCTTACTCTCAACATTAATTTCTATCTTTGTCAGCTTGTTTTTGTACCAACATGCTCCAATTGTCCATTAAGATACTTCCTCCCTTCATTGTGCACAGATGAAGCCTCTTCCTCTCATAACTTAGTGTTTAGGTAACTCCATTATAACTATCATTCTAACAGAGCACAAGGCTAACAGAACCTTAAGATAAAATACTTTAAAATGACTGTATTACTTTGATGTTGTTATCTCACCTCAGACACATGCCCTCTTCCTCTCTGAGTAGGGGCTTGCAGTTGTTATGAAACAACTTTCATAGAACAAGAAAACGTTGGAAAACTTGAACCATCTCCAGAATGTTAACAGGAGTTCTAAAAAATACTCATTCAATGTTTTTTGTCAAGTCTGACAAGAAAAACTTGGTTTTGCTTTCAACTGTAAAGATAATTCAACAGACCTGCAAATCACTGACAATTCTCTGTAGCATTTTACAACTATATAGCAGATGGCTGAAATTAACTTGGGAACTGTTTGGACAGGCGTGGTTTTCAGGTCAGAAATTAAGAGAATTACCTTCATCACGGCATCATTTTCACTCTGATCCATCCACAAATCCTGTTCATAATGGTACAGGCCATCATTAATGACTTTAGCAAGTTCTGATGTAATTTTTGCATGGCACACATGGTTGCCAGGATGGTCTCCACAAGGATGTTTTTTCACATATGGTGGTGTCTGTGTTACAATCAAAATCTTGTTTACGTCCTGATCATCAATTTCACAATCAGAATCGCTGTCTGACCAATCAGTAAATTTATTCTTCCGACCCTGAATTTGTTCCATCTCTTCATCAAACAAAAATTCAAGTTCTTCTTGTTCTTGTTCCTCGGGAGGTGAGGGTGACTGGTGTTGATCTGCTGATTGATCAGGTATAGGAACAGTTTCCTAAATTGGAAAAGGTTTTATATTTGAATTGGCTAATAATTATCCAAATTGTATTGCAGCATTGTATTGTTAAGATGTGAAAAATCTTGGTTTACAGTATAATCTCATTAAATGTTCATTTAAATGTAATTTAAAGGGTTTTGATTTTACCTTTAGTTTGACAGTGGATGCATGATGCTTCTTCTTCACTTCTATCCAAGGTTCAGAGTCCAAATCAGGCAAACTCGTAGACAGTCCTTTAGACATTGTCTGAAAACTACTTGTGTCAGATTTTTCCTCTGGGTTCAGAGGGCTTCCCATTCTTGGAGAACTTGGTGCAGACTCTAGTAGTGGAAAACAGTAGTTCAGTTCCTGTTGTGAATAGTTTTGGTTTTGTTTTGCTGTTATTTAAATTGTTTCACTGTTTTTTCTTTTAATCACAGCTACCATTTTTTTATCTCTCTGGTTAAATATAACACTGATCAAATAATTTCACTTTTAGGAAGCAGCTTTTCACAATTTTAAGAAGTTATTTACACTGAAAGTTTCTAACAGTCTGTGAGAAATTACTCAAATAACAAGAGCAGCATCATTAGGGATGTCTTCTTCACACTGTCCTCTAGCGCTATGGATGGGCACACAACTCCGTCTTCATTCTTCCCATTTAATTCCAGCCGACAGTTTAGTAAAATATTTCCTTGCCAAAGGTTGTCAGCGAACAAAGCCATGACCCTATTAATAATGTGAGAGTTTCCCCATCCACAACAAGGATGTACCAAGTCTAGAGTTAACTTAACTTTCAGCTGCTACAAAATGAAGCTGATTTTATGACTAACTTAAGATTAATATTTCTAACTCTACAGGACTGTAGTCCATCATTCTATTTTCTGGAGAATGGTCACAGCCACAATACATAAGAAATATTTTCATCTCCTTCACACCAGCCATGTGACTTGGCAAATGCAAGGCTGCCAGGCAAAGCAGCTGAATAAACCATTACCAAATGTAAAATTTCTATTGTGAAATCAGGATCAGGAGGCAAATTTCCTAAACTAGACAGACAGTCCTAAACTTAGGTTTCTACAAAATAAACCCTTTACCAGTCTGTGAGCCAAAAATTTGGCCTGGTACGAATTCTGGACAATTGATGAGCTGAGAAAAGTCAGTTGGAGGCAGGCTGCACTGAGGAGGACCTGGAATTGGCCACTTTTCTGGATCAACCCTTTTTCTTAGTCTCTGATCCACAGTTTCAACTTCTGTGCTGTCCTTTATGGCCTGTGTGACAAACATACTGTAACTTTAAAAACCATCCAAAAAGTAAAAAACCACCACCTTGGCCATTTATAGCCTCTTTATAAAATCCTTGTCATTACAAACAGAATTTTTTTGAACTTCATAGCACTGACTTTAAGTGGCAGCACAGTTAACCAAGAAACTTCCCATAGACACACTTCTGAATGATTCTACCTCCAAAATGAGTGCAGCGTTTGTAGTCAAAGCTTGCATCCGACGGAAACTGGCAATCAATGAAACAGGCAGAAATCCTTGTTGGTCCATCTTTCTCCTCAGAAAGAAGTCTCTTTCCAAATTTTCCGTGCTGAAATAATACTCACTGCAGAACGAAACATACAAATCTGAGTTTATTATGGGTGAAAGAAAACCCCAAAATAGCAACTTAGATTCCTTGTTAAGATCTTCCATTAAAAACCAGAGCATACTTTGACATCAACAAAATCATTCATCAGTGATACAGCTGTATCTACAGCAAGGCTTACAGAGCAGCAAGGATGCTTGACAAGGTAAGACATACTTATGGTCTAGCACAGCACAGAGAGGTATAAATCAAAGCTGTGTTACATTTGCATATATGAACTGCAAACCCAAAAACTACACTCTCTTTTTCTTTCACCCATCCCCTCCCTCATTACTTACATGAACAGAAGGAAACAACTACACAGAAGAAGGACAAATACTGCTTACAACAAGGGCATAAGTTATTTCCCACACAGCAGTATCAGCGCACCTTCATCCTGAACTGCATCTTTTATTGTCTCAGTTTCCAGTGTGTTAGAAGGTTTAAGTATCTTATCTGAGTGTTGAGGCACATATATATATGCTGAATCATCAAGCATGCTTGTGGGAAGATGAGAAAACAAAAATAGTAATGCTGTATTTGTCATGAAACTGTACCAAAAGGCACAACAGTTCATGGAGAAAAAAGTTGAAAATAAGAGAGATGATGTTTAGTGTATAAAGAGGGACAGGACTTTTAGAATCTGATAATGCAACAGAACAAAGAGAAACAAAGACACAAACAGCAGAAAGACGAATCTTCAACAATGAAGCTGCTCTAGGAAATTATCAGGATGTCAAGCTGTTTTATCCTTAGTGAAGAGAAAAAGTAAGGAATTCAAGTAACGATCTGTCACACAAAGCAAAGGAATGAGAAAACACCCCATGAACAACAATGGAGGAAACCCCCAGTTCAGTCATGACAACTAAAATTTAGGCTTTTCATAGATCTCACACATCATATCATGATTTTGCACATTGCATTGAAGGAATATTACTCCTCATTGCATTAAGGAAAGCGCAGGTAGGAAATTTAACGGAAAGCAATCAAATTTCTATGATAAAAATAGAGGTAGTGAAGAAAGAAAGCAAGAGGGTATTAAAATACTGAGGAAAAAAAAGCTACACATGCAAATGTAAGTAAAGATAATTCTAATTTCAACAAAATATAAAATGCTAAGAGCCTCTCCACTGAAGTTGGGATCAAGGCCAAAGTTACCATGAGGAGGACACTCTGATAACTGACCAGACACACTGGCCATCACTGACCCAAGGAGCACCTTGATATAATTTCTTTCTCTAATTTTTTGTAGCAAAAAATACTTGAAGCAAAAGCTGGCTATATGAAACACAGAATCACACATAGATTATTCTGAGTAGGAAGGGACCCACAAGGATCATTGAGTCCAACTCTAAACTGAGGGGCCCAACGACCTTGGTGGTATTAACACCACGTTCTAACAGTGAGCTCCAACACAGAATGAAATATCAAGTCTCAAAGTTGGACAGGACAAATGAAAACACTGCTATTAAATCAAAGCAAGCAGAGAAGAGGATAAGGCTTTTAGAGAATTAAGCTCTTACTCAGAGCTAAGTATGACAATGAAGCAACTGTGCACAAAGAGAAAGTTTCTTTCAAGAATATCTTTTGACTGCTCTGAGCTGCTACATTCCTTTTCCCCTCCAAGTCTAGAAGATAAGCAAGCCCAGATGCCACATACCAACATTTACCTAACGTTACCTTTACAGTAATATAGTAAAGGTAAAATCTTGTAATGAATCATTTAGTTAAAAATTCCACAGGCAGAAATGGACAATGACTGAACTTGACTCAAACTGCCTCACTTGATGTCCATCACTCTACAAAAAGGAACGTGAAAGACCATTAATCATAAATGAAGACAATGCATGAGTTTGCGCCAAGTAAAGGGACCAACCTAAACTCACACACCTCCCTCCAGCTTTTCTCTTCCTTTTCCTCAGAGTCCCTTTGCTTATTCTTGAATTGATATTTGAACTTTTATTTATTTATTTATTTTCTAAAGCAAGAGATCTTCAAATAAGAGTTCATTTTGCAGACCGAGGAGTTGCTAAGCACTGACACTTTTCAGGCTAACAACTATAGTCTGTAACTAAAAACATAGAAAATATTTTCATATGCAATTCTACTGTCTTGTACATCAGGTTTGTTCTTGAGACAAGCATGAACTGCCTAATGGCAGTGTGTTTCTTCCTGTAATGAGACATCAACTCAGTTGGACATAGTCTCTAAGATTTTTCTCTATTAAGCTGGTAAACTTTCAAATGTATCCACTCACTAGGATTCAAATCTCAATTACAGTCGGGTCTCCTATATCGTGGACCCGCAGTCTTAATTGGGTGCCGCAAAGTCTGCCTTCTGCGTTGACTGGCAGCACATTAATATGCAAATTTGCCCTGCACCCTTACACACCGCTCGCCACTCCAGCACTGTTTTGGCACTGTGCTGCTGTGTGTTGGTGTTTGTGTTGGCGCTTCCCAGCACCCACAGCCACCCCACACTGGGAAAAACCCCTTTTCCACTCAGCCGGGGACACGGGCGCAGGGAAGCTGCCTGCACCGCTGTCCTGGCGTCTCTGAGTGGATAGACGTGGTCCCTCCATACTCGGGGTAGACAAGTATGTCTCGGAGAGTTATTCAAGAAAGTCTCTGACAGCACGTCTAACCTGAGAGGGTGTCAATCTTTCATAACGGCACGCAGCCTCCTCACTCGGGGCCGAGCCAAGGGGAGCAGGGCGGGCAGCGCTCAAGCTGAGCCACTGCGGGAGTGGCACACCCAGCTTGGCTCCGCCCCGCCACTGCGGCGCAGGCCGGCCACACCGAGCCAAGCTGATCCAAGCCACAGCGTGGGCCAGCTGAGCAAAACTGGGTTGAGCCGCAGCCCAGAGCCGAGCTGCAGCATGCACCGGTCGCGTCAAGCTGAGCTGATCCGAGCCACGGCGCAGGCCGGCTGAGCCAAGCCGAGCTGAGCCACGGCCACGAGCTGAGCCGCGGCAGCCATGGTGTGGGGGACTTGCATATTCAGGACTGCCTAGTTTGAGTATTCATGCATGTCAGGTCACGCATGCGCAGTTGCAAAAAAGGGCCTCCTTCATCGCTGAAAAATCATGCCGCCAAGATGTGAAGCCACAATATGGGGGGCGCGAAGTGCAAGAGGGCCAACTGTATTTACTATTATTTTATCCTATCTGATTCTAATTTATCTTATGGTCTCCATAAGGAACTCTGAGACCTAATAGTTTTATGTAACTTTATTCTGTAAATATTTCTTCTTTGGCATAGTCACTTTAATACTTTATAGCTAAATTATGAAAGGCAGACAAAGTCACCCCCATTTAGAGGTCAATACTAGGTAATAGGTGAATAAAATCTGTTTCCAATCATTTTTAAATGTGATAAAAGAAGTGAATAGACTAAAAAAAAAACCCCTCTTTTTTCCACCTAAGGAGCATAAAAATAGTGAAATTCTGCTCTAAAGTGCTCAAGAGTCTCTCTCTCTCTCTCTCATGGAAATCAAACGCCATAACCAAACTGCCTTAGGTGTTCATATCAGGCAAGTTATCAATAGCTGTGGTTAGCCAGGCATGTCAGGGCTTCTGTTAACACCTGCCAACCTCTTGCTGCTAAAATAAAATACAAATACGTATACCCGGAAGTCAGATGTGACCCATGCTGTAATTGGCATTTTTCTCAGCGGGGGGGACATCGTCATGTCCTACCTTAGAAGGTCTGGATTCTACACTGCATGCCCAGAAATCTGGCCAACAGTGGAGTGGCTGTGCTCCTCCCCCACTTGTCTGAGGACAGTGCAGGCCGATTATCCTGACATGGGGGTACATGTCCACTGTCAGGTGTCATAGGGGGGCCTGCCAGCAAGAGTAACAAAAAAGACTGCAATAGAAGTTTTGAAGTTGATAGCCACATGTCAGATACTTTCTGCCCTTAAAGAGGCTTTTTTCTTCCTTTTTTGCGTCAACTGCAACAAAAGAAGCGAGAATAAAATAAGCAAGTTGCTGTATGGAATACAAGGGCAATCAAAAACCACCACAGAGGCATCACAGAGAAATGCCATTGAAAGTACTGAGGATGAAATATCTACCAGTGGTGGAAACTATCTTTTTAAAAATGAACTTTTTTACTTGTCTCCTGGTGATAATCAGTCTTCCAGATGGTTTCTCATTGCCTAATAGTGTACATGAGAAAGTAAACATTTCAGATTATTGAAAAATCAAGTACCATTGCAAAACTACTCTCTTTTGGTTATGTTTCAGGTGAAACACTGAAAACGTAAAACTAACATGACTTCTCAAAGTGAAATTGAGAGCAAATAAGGGAAGCATCACCCAGGAACAGCTTTATAGACAAACAGACGAACAGTACTCAAAAGCACAAGCTCAGAGACACCCATATCTCAGTTACATGACAAGATAAAAAGGGCTGTGTACCATAAATAAAGCAGGTATACAAGTTAGAGCCAGACTACAGACCAAGATGCAGACAGCTTCCTTAAAATTCCTCCCCATTACTCAAGTTTTTCTACCCCACTAGAGAATAAATGTGAGCTGACACTGCTAATGGTCAAAGTCAACTCAAAAAGTTAAATTGAGGTGCTTTAATCTCCATCTTGATATGGATAGTAAGTATTCAACACTGTTTGAAATTATTTAATCTTAACTAGAGCTCTAAAAATATTTATTCATTAAGTGATCTACTTACATTTGATGTTTTATATATTCTTTGAGAAGTGCTTCATCCACAGAATACATCTGCACTCCTATTCCATCACCACAGTAATACATCACACCAGTGTTAAGCTCAGGCTGAAATACTTGGTCAATTCCTTCACCATACAGTTCTTGATAACCAACTGAATAGTCCAAGTTCACTTCAAAATAAAGGAGAGCATAAATAACATTAGAAAAAAACCCCTAATAACATTAAAAACTTAGTTTTAAAATTTTGGATAAGTATCTATTTCTTTGCATACTGCTAGGGTTTCCTCTGCCTCGTCCTCTCCCTCTGCCTCTCCCTCTTCCTCTGCCTCTGGAGAATCCTCGGATGCTGCCGCCCTCACTCCTCACACTGCACACTTCATCGTGGTCATCTCTCTTTTCTCTGCCACGACGCCAATCTTGAAGAGAAGAAAACAAAATAATTGCAATCACAATTAAACATCACAGTGCCAAGAAGCCCCTTGTAACACAAGGGTTCTCAGCTTGTACCCAGGCAATTAACCAATCCAGTCATGCTGGCTGAGGCAGGTGGTCAAAGCTGGGGCTGTAAGAGAGCAAGGGAAAGGTTTGCCAGCCATGCCTGGGGGTGAGTCAGGCAAGAGGGGTCAGCAGTAAGGAGGAGTAAATGGGCTTGACTAGCAGCCAATCCCAAATGCTTCCGGGATTGCAGAAGCAATCTGGACACTGGTGCCAGTTTAGGGATCACAATACCTATGACTGCCTTGGGATTGGAAAGAATAACCATAACAATACACTCTCCTCCTGCAGACAACTCCCAGCACCTACTAGAAAGAGCTGGGAACCATAGAATTGTAGAATGGTTCCCACTGCAAAGGACCTTAGAGATTGTTTAGTTCCAGCCCCACTGCCATGGGCAGGAACACTTTTCACTAGACCAGGTTGTTCAGAGCTCCATCCAACCGGGATGTACATACTTCCAGTGATGAGGCATCCCCAGCTTCTCTGGGCAACCTGTTCTGGTGCCTTGCCACCCTCACAGTAAAGAATCTTTTCCTAGTATCTAATCTAAACTTACTTGCTCTCAGTTTAAAACCATTCTCCCCTGTCCTGTCACTGCAGGCCCTTGTAAATAGTCCCTCTCCATCTTTCTTGCAGGCTCCCTTCAGGTATGGTGAGGCCACAATTAGGTCACCCCTAAGCCTTCTCTTCTCCAGGCTGAACAAACACAATTGTCTCAGCCTTTCCTCCTAGGAGAGGTGCTCCATCCCTCAAACCAACTGGGTGGCCTCCTCTGGGCTTGCTCAAACCGGAGCAGGGCACAGGGGCAGGAATCACCTCCCTTAACCTGCTGCCCACCCTGCTTTGGATGCTGCAGGATACAGTTGGCTTTAGTACAGTGATGAGTGTCCCCATCTCTAATGCAGGAGACTGGGGGTTTGATTCCCACGAGGAAGGCAGTGGTGGTGTTTAAGAGTTGGACTCGATGACCCTTGTGGGTCACTTCCAACTCAGGATATTCTGTGAATATTCAGGGCTGGGAGCACACATTGCAGGCTCATGTCCAGACTCTCATCCACCAGCACCCTCACATCCTTTTTGACAGGGCTGCTCTCAATCTGGTCATTCTCCAGTCTGTGTTAAAACTCGGGGCTCCCCTGACAGCACTTTGGTCTTGGTCTTTTTAAACCTCGTAGGATTCCTGTGGGCCCACTTCTTGATCTTGTCTAGGTCCCTCTGCATGGCATCCCATCCTTCAGGTGTGGTAACCACACCAACTCAGCTTGGTGTCATCTGCAAATTTGCTGAGGGTGCACTCAGTTCCTTTGTCTAGTTCTTGATGATCATGCTGGGAATAGGATTCCTACAGTCAATGGCGTTCTGGAGTCTCTGTTCCTAGAAACTTCTGCCTAACACTCCCCTGACTGCCCATTTAAGAGCAAAAGTCTGTTTGCTGCTGGTCATGCCCCAAACTGAGCCTTTAAGAGCCCTTTTTGATAACACACACAAATCTGAGACAAGTCCATAAGAATATATGTAACGTTTTCATGTAAATACATGGTCTGCACATAGCAAAAGAGGGCAAGGGAGAAGCAGAAGAAGGAAAACAAGTAGGTCCAAACAAGACCCCAGGGCTTGACCCTCGGCTCCCCTCACCACAAAACTTAGGGACAGGTATCAATTCTCGCTTCACTCTTGAAAGAAAATGCAGCCCCCTTACACAATTTCTTTCTATTTTCCTAACACTGTCAGACTTCCACGCTCAGTCAGTGATCCTTGCTTTAAGTTTCTTTAAGTTGTAACTGATAGTCTTCCAAATGCCAAGGGACCACTTGGTCAGAGGAATCCTGGGGATACAGCTCCTACTTGATCAAATTGAGAATTGTTAAATTTAAAAAAAGGACTAAAGATACGGTTCTATGTATTAAAAATCTTGTTTTACTATTTTTAATGAACCTTACAACAACATAGGTATGTTCATATGCTCAAGTAATTTATTTTCCATCAAATAAGACTCCAAATTTACAAATATCATAATCTGTTATGTGTGTGTCTCACTGGGAAGTTGGACCTTTGCACTTCTGCCCTCAACCTTAGAGAAGCACCTGTGGCTCAGACACATGCAAAAGTCCTACATATCACATCTTCACAAGTGTGTATTTAGCCTGAAAAGAGGTTTTTTAATTTAAACACGACATTCCTGAAAAGAGTAAGAGATATTTTATGTTCTTTCACACTGAAACTGGACTTGAATCACTAGAGCCTTGAGACAGAACTCATGCTGCAGGTTTTTGGTCTTTTGACTATCCTGAGAAAAGAACTGCTGAAGAATGTGATAACTGGAATGGGCTGCCCAAGGAGGTGGTGGAGTCACCATCCCTAAAGGTGTTTAAGAAAAGGTTGGATGATGTACTTAGCGACGTGACCTAGATATTAAGGTAGTGTGTTATTGGTAGGATGGGTGTTGGTAGCAGGATGACAACAGGTTAGGTAACAGGTGATAGGTTGGACTCAATGATCTCTATGATCATTTCCAACCTTACCAATTCTGTGATTCTCTGTGATTCTGTGAACTGGTAAAAATCCTCCCACTGTCCATTCCTCAGACATTCAGATCAAACTCTTATATCCATGCTTCTAAAATGACTTCATAAATTCCATCTCAGTAGCATCCAGTACTTACTATAGTAAGCAAACCTTTAAACTGTTAATGCATATTACAATTTTAAAACTTAAACCAAGGACTTACACTCAGCCTAAGATTTCTGCCACCTGACAAGCTGTATTCACAACACCTGAGGACCAGATACAGTACCAGCTGTGGTGTTAGAACAACTTTTCACATGGCCATGCTGAAAAATAGGTCAGGGAACTGAGAGAATTGATCCAGCTTAAAAGGTAAAAACAACATCAGTAGAATTGCCAAAGCAGAGTTCAAAGCGTAGCTTCACAAGCAATTGCTCTAATAGCAACAAGCTGTGGGAATAGCATCATAGTAGGACAGAGCAGACACCTTGTCAGGCTATTTCCAAACTTTATGCGTTGTAAAATCATGGGACAAGACTCTATAGGGAGCCGTGGTTATTGGCAAACAAACACCAGGTTTTACTCAGTACAGGCAAAGCTGTTCCAACATAAACTGCCAGCTCACATGGTATTATACTTTATTTGTGACCAATAGCAAGACCCAGAGATTGAGAACAACTTACTTCTTGCCTCATTCCGTCTGTTATGAGGTATTAACTTGTTTGTTTCCAGCAGAAATCTGGAGCTCGTTCGAGAGCCTGGTCTGTCTTGGCTGTCTGACCTTACATCATCCAAGTGAAGTGGCACCCATTTCTGCCTGTTACCTTGAGAAGTTAACATATTACTCTTAATTGTACTAATACTCGAGATTTCAGCTCCTGAAAAGATTCTATAGAATTCTTCTTGTAAAACTAGTAACAGTTAATTTCAAAGTTTAAAATCTAGAAGAAGCTTAGCACTGAAATTTTAAGATATTATGAATGACTAAATAATAAATGCAGTAAACGAGATTTTCTGAAACTGAAACGTAACCCTGCCTAACCTTTAAATAAAGATGAACCTTTTTATTTAATGCACTTTTAGAGGTAATCTCCATGACCTAGAATTTATAGCTATGTAAGTGTTAAATATACACAGTAAATTTGTCACTATATAATTTCACAACTTGCATAGAAAATAGAGGTAAAAATCTTAGACTGAAAAAATTAAAAGCAGTAAAGGATGTGTTTTTCAATATATACAGGACAATTAACAAATCTAAACAGCAAAGATCTTTAGGATCTGAGAAAACACCAGCAGGAAAACAAGATAAAAAAGCAGCTGATGGCAGCAAGATCTTGAAATTCTCTCTGCTGTTTCTGCAGCCTACTGCAGTCACTCGACCAAATGAGATACAGGTTTGCTTCCCATTTATAATGTAACAGATTGAATCAAAAGGAAATAAATATCCTGGTTTAGTTTTTAAATGATCACTTCAATGTGTAAGCTAATAGGAGAATATGAAAATCAAAGTATTAGTATATATAGTGACACACATACATATTAAGTTAAATTAATGCAGTGCTACCTATTTAGGGAAATTAAGAAAAGGGAGACAGTAATGGTTTATACAGTCATGGTAAAATCTTCCAGAAAGTGTCAGAGCTCCAAGGACCATCAATATGACACAAGCTGCTTTTCCTCTAGAACTCTTACTTGACTAAACAGAAAGCTCCAAAAACAAAGAAGGAAAGCACCTTGTTTCACTTTCCTAGTGGAAAGTAATATATTCTGTTATCACCCAGAAAGTGCAAAACATGAACATTTCATCAAGTCACTCAACTGGAATCAATGTAACTGTATCAACAGTGACTTACTGCATTATACACAGTGCCCTCACTGACCTTTTTTCCTTTGGTTGTTAGTTTGAGCTTCATCTTCGCTAATGTTATCTGCCGGACCATCAGGCTTTGCCTCCGGATTGTCCTTGATTCCATTATTGCTTTTTTGATCAGATTTCTCCTCCTTTTCTCTTCTACTTGTTGGCTTCTTACTGTGACTTACAGTCTTACACTACAAGAGACACACGTAATTATTCTGATAGTACAGCTGCTGATAGCAAGAGGTACACATTTCTTTTAGCTATTAAAATTCCTTTATTATTACCTGGTTTTAGCCTCTTCAGCAGAGCAAGTTCTGATAACTGTGTTGTTTTGTAAAGTTCCATTTTAAATAGCTTTATTTTCTGTTAGCTTGGCAAGACTATAAAATTAATTACTAGACTAAAGAAAATGTTTGGCTTTTAACAGAAGATTTACAGATTCACAGAATATTCTGAGTTGGAAGGGATCCACAAGGATCATCAAGGCCAACTCTTAAATGGTACCACTGCCTCCCTGGCAGGAATCGAATCCCAGTCTCCCACATGAGAAATGGGGACACTCACCACTGTACTAAAAAACAATATTAGAGTGCACAGCAATCATGTTTCAATCCCTTAGACATGAAAATTTAGTTTATAGGAAAGAAAACAATATTCTGACTGGTACCTACTGTTGAGGTTGATTACCTTTAAAAAGCTGTTTTCACAGAATACACTGCATGCTAAATCAGAAATTCCCATGATGCTGTACAATCTCAACATCCAAATGTTAAGGTAAACTATAAGAAGCCATGAGGTCTTAAATCATAGAATTCTGTTCTACTAAAACAGAACATGAACCAAACATCATAGGATATGGAAGTATATGTTTACAGATTTATTTTTTCCCCACATTGTTAGAATATGACATTTACTGGCCTCTGTGTGCCTTTGAGTAGTGCCAGCATCTTCCAGTTAATCACTTCCTAGAAATCCCAGAATAACAAGTTTCAAGGAAAGCAAAATGAACAGCATTTTAGCAAAGAGTGGGAAGTTTAATTCATCCTTGATATCAATCCAGGCTGGGAGTGAAAGGATTGTGAACAGCCCTGGCAAGAAGGACTTGGGGGCGCTGGTGAAATGAGAGGCCGGACATGAGCCAGCACTGTGTGTGCACAGCCCAGCAACCAAACATGTCCTGGGCAGCATGCAAAGCAGTGTGGGCAGCAGGTTGAAGGAAAGGATTCTGCTTTTCTGCTCCAGTCCGGTGATACCCCACCTGGTGTGCTGCATCTGGCTCTGGGGTCCCCAGCATAAGGGCATGGTCCCGTTGGAGCAAGTCCAGAGGTGGCCACAAAGATGATGAGAGAGCTGAAGTACCTCTCCAATAAAGACAAATAGAGTTGGGGTTGTTCAGCCTAGAGAAGAGAAGGCTTCAGGGACACCTTATTGTGGCCTTTCTATACTTAAAGGGGGATTATAAAATGGGGACAGACCTTTTAGCAGGACCTGTACCGATACGACAAGGGTAATGGTTTAGTAATGGTTTTAAACTAAGAGAGGGTACATTCAGACAAGATACAGGAAGAAATTTTTCATGATGAGGGTGATAAAACAGTGGTACAGGTTGCCCAAAGAGGTGGTGGATGCCTCATCCCAGGAAACATTAAAGATCGGTTTGGATGGGGCTCTGAGCCACTTGGTCTAGTGGAAGATGTCCATGGCACTGAGGTTGGACTAGAAGACCTTTAAAGGTCCCGTCCAACCCAAACCATTCTATGATCCAGCTAAGCTGGATTTCTGTAGGGCAGATTTTGGTTTATTCAAGGAACTGATTAGGAAAGTTCCTTGGGAGGCGGCCCTTAATGATAAGGGGGCCCAGGATAGCTGGGAGTACTTCAGGAATGAGATCTTCAAGGCACAAGAGTAGGGTGTCCTGGTGTGCTGTAAGGCGAGCCAGAAGGGTATATGGCTGCCTTGGATGAGCAAGGAGATTTTGAATGAGCTGGGAGTAAAAAAGAGTATGTACCACCTTTGGAAGGAGGGGAAGGTAACTAGGACTTTGTTTAGGGATGTTGTCAAGTCATGCAGAAAAAAAA
>WEKX01002418.1:105528-169587 GCA_013390025.1 Pitta sordida | reverse complement strand
GTTTAAGAAAAGGTTGGATGATGTACTTGGTAGCATGACCTAGATATTAGGGTAGTGTGTTATTCGTAGGATGGTGCATTGGTAGCAGGATGGCAACAGGTTAGGTAACAGGTGATAGGTTGGACTCAATGATCTCTATGGTCTTTTCCAACCTTACTAATTCTGTGATTCTGTGTTCAGATATAATATTTATCTGCAAAATTATGTATTGTAGACATTCTTGCCAAAGACAAAGAATTTTCCTGTGTTATGGAGGCAGCTTTGAACCTGCTGGAGTACATACAGTAGATGCTGCAATACTACATTGTATTTTATTTGAAACAAATCCTTCCCCTAGACAACTCAAGTAAGTTGAAACACAAACTAAAAGTTGGGGTTTTTTTGCAGAAGCTACATGAATTCAGACATTTTCAATTATAAAATGCATGTTCCTGAACCCAAATGTTCTGGTTTCCCTCACCAAGAAAACAGTAAAGCATCACAGGGATGCTGCTGCAGAACTACAGCAGAGTGAAATGGCACCTCATCACTTTGCAATAATCTGTGCTCCCTTCTTGTTTCAAACAGCACCAAAGAAATCCAAAATATATTATGCACTTATCACTTGAGATAAGGTGAAAGGAAGATAATTTGAAGGAATAGATGTTAACTCAAAATCCAGAAAGGGGAAATGTATCAGAGGAATAAGGTATCTAAGGATAACTGAGTTGTCTGGATCCAACAGCCACAAACCCCTCTGATTCACAAGAGAGGGCAGCATGTTCACAGCTCCAAAGGCCTTCTCATCGGTGCATAAACACATGAAAACAGCAGAAAAGGTAAATAAAAGTTCTTAAACGGTGGAGTAAATAAATATGGCACATTTTTACCTACATCTCCACCACTAACGATTACATAGAGTGTATGATGTGGGCTTGTGAGAAGTTCAGAAGTTACAGTACCTGCACAAACAGTCAAGCACGCATCTCTATCCTGAATTACTGACAAAGCTTCTCCTGAAATTCTACAACACCCAAAGCACATTCTGAACAAACAGTATTAAACAGGTAAGTCAACATGGTTTTTAAAAAATAATACCAAAGATAACAAAGGATACTCACTTCATTGTTTGCTATTTCACTTGGTGTTGGCCAGTTTGCAATGTCACCAAAATCATCAGCCTGCAAAGATGACACACAATTTATATTACATACTTCCCTGATTGAGTCCTTTTTAACACAAGAAGATGTCAGTCATGACTCAGATGGCCAGGCTAGCCTTTGGAGTAGAATTGCTAAAAGTAGCAAATTTTAAAAAACAAGAAATGCAACAGTAAACATACAAATTTTGAGAGGTCTGATGCTTTTAAGTACACATAAAACAAGTGTCAGATTAAATGTGGCCTTGCACATAGCGTCCTATGTGATTTAAAAGTATCTACTGTTTCAGGCTTTAAAGTTTTTGGGAGACCTGTGAGGCCAGGTATTAGCTAACCTAAAAGAGGCAGCTGTAAAAATTTTTAGAAACTTAATTTTTTTAATACAAGTATTCAATGTTGTCTGTTGTCATAATAGTAATTTTATGCACATAAAGGACACACATCACATAATGTAAAAAAAAAGATTTCCAGTGCTCAAGTGATGCTGCTTCTTTGCAGTCATTCACATTTTTATGTAATCCCGTTGATTTTTTAAACAAAAGCACCTTTCTTTATCCTTCATACATACACCAATTTAGCATCCTTCCTAATTTTAAATTTCCCTTCTTTTTTTATTTGTCTCTGTCTTGAAAATAATCTATTACCAATGCAGAACACAACATTTAAATACCTTGCTATCTTTTTATCACAGTTGTATCTGCTGTTTACCATATTGAATATTTACAGCCAGAAACACAAACCTTGCTGCATTTCCTTGTCCTGGGTTTTGCTGCTTTTATAACTTTAGTGGAGTTGTGTAGTTCTGGAAGGGAAGAAAAATATTTTTAGGTGAAGAATTAGACTGCACTTCAAATGAGTAAGGAAGGTATATGTTAACAACTCTATGTAACTATCTGTCATAGTACACCAATGGTTTTTTGAGGACTTGATATCAAATTCAAGGAGCATTTCCATAAAGTAATTAACAGTGCATGACACTGACAAAATCGCATTCATAGTAAATGCAAATACTCTCGAAAAGTAGGTATACAACATACTGCCTAACACCATATTTAAGCTTTTGTTCAGCTAATAAGGTTAAGACTATCTCAAAATGCTGGTATTTTAGCCTAAGAAGTAGTAAAGACAAGAAGTCCCTGAAACACATTTAACAAGTTCTCCTATTAGAAGCCATATTTATAAGACAGAGTTAATTTATGAAATCTAGAATTATGCAAGCATGAGAAGAATAGGAACAATTACATATTCCCAAATTCCTAGTAATTTCCTTTGATAAGTAATTACTCAAATGCCAAATAAAGTTAGCCTTATAGTAAATGAAAATCAAGCCAAAGCAATATAAAAAATTAAGATAAAATTACTATAAAACTACATTAAGACTGATCAATTTTAATGCCCAAATTCCACAATGGATATGTTTATGATAAATAAGACCATTTGCAATGAAGCTGACATTCACACATTCTCAGACATTATGAAATTTAAGGTTTAAACTTTACAACAATGAGACTGTCTGATCTCCTGAGCAAGAATCTATTATACTTCTACTAGAAATTATTATAGTGGTTGCAAATAACTCTCTCATAAGCAATGGTACTTTGCCTAACAATCTAGGATCAATAACCTACATTGGGAAAAAAAGTCTATGTAAACTTCCAGTGTCTTAACACGTGCAACTACCCTTTTGCATATGAATCTGACTTTGTTATTCCATGCAATTTTCCTTATTCTTCTCAATTGTGTTCTCCTTTTTGTATTGGGACTTCAGAGGAAGGAAACCCATTAGAATCTGGCAATTTTTCTTGGAGATTAGAACTGAGAGTTAAGAGGAAACCATCTCTTAACTTCTTCTGTTAAACCCTGGTTCTCCCAATGCATGTTTTCCATACAAAAGTGGTCACACACTATTCCTTGAAATTTCTTAGTATTTTATTGCAAGACAAGCTTGAAACACTGAACATTACTAAAATCACTAGTGGATTATTTTATACAGGGATAACATCACCTCCTCAACCCTTATCTCTTTCACATGCAGTGACTAATCTTCCTTATCACAGCTTCACACTGGCAACCCCGCCTTCATGCCCCAGTGACTCTGAAAAGCCTCTCTGTCTGCTTCCTGGAATATATTGCGAACGTTAGAAGTACAGATCGATGCATACTGCATATTGCTGTAAATGTTAATAAAATTTATAGTTATATAAATTATATTTTGCATATATGCTACATGCAACTGGCACATCTCACAAGACCTGAATTCAATGAATCCTGATCACCTTGGCCACACCATTTACCAGCAGGTGTTGCCAACCCTGCCGATCTACTTCTTAAAACAAAGACATCCCCCGCCCCCAACTGCCTCTTTGGTGTCATTCAGCCTCAACTAACTTTCAGAAACACACAGTGACTGTGCAATCCATATTTTCCCTTGTCATTTAATAGTAAACTAACTGCCCTTTACAAAACAAGACAAATGACTGTGAAGGTGGAGCAGCAAACAGATTTGTAATTTTCTCAAGGGCACTCCCAATTACCTGTATAGGTAAATTGACTGGCCGTAGCTGGTCCTAAACACACATCTCTGCCCAATTACCTTACTGAAGCCAGTTTTTCCATCTCACAGCACTTTTACTTAAATTGTAGCTGAAGGACTGCTCTGCCAGAACTTCTACTCCGTGTGTCACCAGGGCGTAGCAAGGGATTCAAAACTACAGTAGCAACACTCATTGTTGCTGCACTGTCTTAGTCATGGGGTCAGAAGAGACTATCTGAATAGAGCAGAATGAGACCAACTCGTTTCAAGGAACCTCTCTTATCTGAATGGAGTAATCCAGGATTCGGAAGATGCATTTGCCAACTAAACAAAAAGAAAATTATTATTAGGCAACACATCGCCTGGTTGATGTCATTTCTGAACTCAAAGGCTTGAAATCTCATCACACCCCGTACTTCCCCACCTCACAACAATCCCACAAAGTTCCTTGTCCTCCTAAAAGAGCCATGCTCAGAAACAAATTTAACAGATCCTTCCTGGCTGGCTTTCTGGGGTTTATCACGTGGGAATTGGATTTTAGTGTGAAACATGAAAGAGAAGATATAGGGGAAGAAAAAACAAAAAAGGAGGGTAGGAGAGTAAAAGAACTTAAAATCTGATCACTTAAAGGTTTGCCACTCTTCAGGCAAAACTTATTCCAGAGTGCATTCAGATAAAAAGCTCTGTGCTTAACATCACTCCAGGGTTTGGTTTTAACATGACACAACAGTGTTTGGTACCCAGAAATGGAATATGTAATAGATTGCTCCATCAGAACTCAACAAGCCCTTCCAAATAAACTTGTTCATTCCAACCTAACTGTATTAGAAGTTTATTCTGTCATATGCTGCAAGGAATCTGTGTAGTAATATCATGTTGTATAAATAAAAGAATTCAGCTATCTTCAATGACTTTACTTGCTGGGTTTCAGCTGAGTTTTGAATGTATGGGAGAAATTAAATAAAGACAGGGATGAGGCAGGTTAATGGCCAATGATCACCTTTCATTCACTGAAGCATATCCAGTAGAGATGCCACCCACATGAAAACCGAAAAGCCATTTTTAACATGGTTCTTCCAAGTCTCTTAGAACACCACATCCTAACACAAGGTATTTTCTGCAGAAAGCTGTGACTTTACAAATATGCCAAGTGCAGTATGTCAAAATACATGGAATGACAGGTCTGAAAAATGAAAGAGGAATTTTAGAACCACAAAAACTGCATCAATCCTCTGGGACAAGGGCAACAGAGAAAGAAAAGCAGACCAGATGGCTGTGCAGAGATAAGAGGAGCAAAGTTTGTACATAAGATCTATCCCCAAAGTATTACTGATGACAGGACTAACCACATTTACAGTATGGATGGTTTGGTGTAAACAAACTACACTTAGAGTACATTCAGAATGGATGGTTGGAAGCCCTGCAAATAACTCGTTAGCAAGTAATTTTTTCTGATGAAAAGGGAGGGATGATACGTATTGCCAATTTCTTCTGAAAGAAAAGTCTATTCGTAATAGATGGAACACAGTCTAATTTTGATACAACAACAGTTTATGCTGTAAGGCTTTCAAGACAATATCCAAGTTTTATTTTTACTTGGACTTCACGTGTGTTTCCTCTTGTGAAGGAACAAAATCACATAAATCCCAGAAGTGCTTCAGGGGACAGCTGAAATCACCTAGCAAAACTGCTCTTCAAAAATTAAGTGGAACATGTTTGTTCAACATTTATATTTTCCTTTCAATGCTCAGTTTGAACCTTGACAGTATATTCCATTTTTAAACAAGGTAATCTATGCTTGAATCTACTGTTTTAACAGAGAAATGTGAAAGTATTTCAAATGTGACATAACAATCCCTTGGAGAATACAATAATTTAAATCTAGAGCATGAATTGAGAGCCAAAAGCCTGGAAAATAATAAAAATAAATCCCAGATATTATGCTTCCATCCTGTCCTACAACATTTCTAGCATTTTATAGCAAAAACTACATTAGATTGACCTTCACCACACCATTTGAAAAACTAACCAAGGCAGTGAGTAATGACACCTGCATCCTTCCACTGCTCAAAACCAGCCAGCTTTTCAATACAACGAGCAATAAGGAAAAAAATATCCACAATACAAGATTGATTTATCATTATACTATTTATTTTCCTTACATTTCATTTCTCAGTGTGTTTTTTTCTTAGCTTCTTCACAGAAAGCTGCAATCTGTGACTCAATTTGTAACATGTTCTCCCTTTAGACCATGAAAACTTGCACAGAGCACAGAGAGGTGGGTTTCTGTCTCATAAAAGGTCTCCAGTTTAGACACAAAACCCCCCCAAAACATACTATACAAAATTACAAATGCTCTTATATACAACGAAAATACCAACAGCAGCTTTGTAAAGATCATGTTTTCAATCCTTTCAGGGTTGAGGTTATTGTCAATGTTGTACCTTCTGATAATTCTTTGAATAACTTTTAGAAGCTGTTATTAGAAGACTCAGTGAATTCACAAGGATTAATGGGAATACCTGCCTTAGATAGACAAAAAAAATCTGATAATCAGATCATTCATGAATTTACTAGTCCAAAGCTTGCTACTCCTAGCAACACAGTATATCTTCACCAAAGAGTACTTTCACAACCTGGTTTGCTATCAGCCTAAAGCAAATTAATTTATACAATAGCACTACAGTGAACTGGTTCTGCTACCAAAACATCAAACAGATAAAACGTATTCTTTGATGATCAGACATAAACACAAGGAAGACAAACTGAGTACACAATAAAAGAAGCATGCACTTACTTTAATTAACTATCATTGAAGCACACTAGGAAGCAAATCCACTTTAACCACTTCAGCAGCACAAGCATTTTACTTCACTGAGTATTTTCATAACTTTCATTAATGATTTTTGAATAATTATTCACTAATTAATTAGAGACCCACATCAGCTATACAAATCACATGAAGACTGGAGAACTTGTCAGATTCCCTTCTGCAACCTTACAAAACCAGCAAGGCTTGAGGTTTCATCAAACAAAGAAGTGGGAGAACTTTTAAATAAAGTTATTTCAACAGCTTCATCCTGGGCAATTTATGTGGAGGATGTGTAACTCAGTTTCAGCCTGAAGAACTGTATTGGCTGGGCATTGATCGGAGACGAGGGGAAGAAGGCACGCCACAGAAGCACCTTTCATCGTGTAACAGCCTATGCTGAACCTAACCCCCTCTGCCCACAACCACCAGCACAACCATAGAATCACTATGTTTGGAAAAGGCCTCCAAGGTAATCGGGTCCAACCTTTGACCAAACACCATCCTGTCGTCTAAACAATGGCACCAAGTGCCATGTCCAGTCATTTCTTGAACATCTCCAGGGACTGACACTCCACCCCTTCTCTGGGCAGCCTGTTCCAATGCTTAACCATCCTTCCAGTGAAACAATTCTTTCTGGATTAGACAGAAGCCTAATAATTTCTCTAGCAGTTTCATGCTCATATGAGGCTTTCTCCATGAGTTAAACACACATTAGGATGTAAAAGTAGCTGTATAATTTTGAAATTATTCTGCTTAAAAGGGAAGTTTAATGAAAAGCCTAGTAAGAAACACTGTGGTAACAAACATACCACAAACAATTTAAATGTTTGCATTGGGTGTTTGGTTTACTGTAACTACTAAAACCTGCTAATTTATCTGAGAAAAAATGTATAACAGGTTGTAGTAACAACACTGACCAAACTCTTCTGCCAAAATTTTAAGTCTTTTACATTACACTTTCCTTCTAGAGCCAGGTGACCTTACAGTTTGTTTCAGTAACAAGAAACAGGTCTGCCTCTAGTACAAGATAATACCACGGGGAATTGAAAGTGCAAAGATGACAGACTGGGGTTAATTTTCTCAAGTGTGTAACTATCACTGAACATACCATACATGCACATCTCAGGAAACTTTCAACAAATTAAGCCAGGATCAACAAGTCAAACAGGATTCAGTCATTACTTTGATGCGAGATTCTTTTACATTTTATTATACTCTTTACAGATAGTTTTATGTTCCATCACAGTAGTATTTCTGCTCATCTACTTATTACTTCACATGACTAATTTCCATACTACAACATTCATAAGGACTTAGTGTGACACATTTTGCTTTGCCAACGTGCAATTAGTTACTTCAAAATACATCCCTAGTTGCAGACGGAGGCATATGGCAATTCCTTCCTTCAAACAGCCAGGAAAGATCACCAGCTCTGTCTTTCACAAGAGCGAGAGCAGTGGCTTCCTCATGGTGCTTTTGGTGATGGTCAAACATAAACACACACCCTGGTATGTGTTTTTCACCAATGCCACCACCAGCAACACTGACTCCATTCTTTGCCCAATTACACACTGAAAAATATATTCTAGTATGACTACTCAGTATGGTAAGCACAACTTTTTCAGAAGAAAATTGATTTCAAGTTCTCCAAAATCATCCAATTAATTACACAATGTGTGTACATGAACTCACTGCCTCCTCCTTCCCGCAACAACTATTTGTGCACTTTAATGAAAAAGCAAACTTTACAAAGGTGAAACACAAGGTTCTAATGCAACAAAAGCAGCTTTTCCAATGTTTCTGATGTCATTATTAGATGAGTGACAAGTCCTCCTTCATGCATAGAGCAGACCACAAGCAGCTGCCCAGCAAGCTAGACTGTGGAAGCTTCACATAAATAGGATAACATAATACTTATGAGCATGTCAGTACACAAAAACAAAACAGTCAAGATGATCAAGATGGATATATGCATATGTTGCCAAAAGTTTGCTCTTCAGGCAAGTAGAAATGTTGTGGTCTGGAAGACAGTCACTGTCTTGAAACTATAAGTTATATATTCTCTTTATGCATGAAGTACAGGTTTAATTCAAGGATAAAAGTGATTATGAGATGACAAAAAAGTTTGTCATGTGCATTCAGAAGCAAGTGCTTAGACTGAATTCTCAGGGACCGCACTTGTTTTGAGGCCAGCAGTTTACTTGCAATCAAACACTCTGAGAAGCTGCAAACTTCTAGGAACTCTTTGCTAGCCTAAGGATAAAGCCTGACAATTTCGAGTCTGGTCTCTGATGACGAACTTTGTAAAGCCATATGCCTGTTCAGTCAGTGTTGTGCCTATACAGGAGCTTTTATCTTATATGTAGTGATTGAAGGCCAGAAAATTATACTGTGGCTACTCTCACTCCACGTAAACACGATGAACCCCGACAGCAAGCAAACCGCCTGCTTTGGTCAACACTGAAAACCTCCGCGATCCAAACCTGCTGGAAACCAAAACCACGTAACGGATCGTCCCGGGGGCCTTGCCATATAATTAACCTAAGAAGAACTGCGACTAAGTAATACTTTTTCTAAAGAGAAGTAGATCGCGACGAGTAGGTGACCAGCCCAACCCGCCCGCAGGGGCCGGCCGGAGGTCACCGCCAGACCCCTCACAAATCCCAAGACCGGCGGCCAGCGCGGCGCTCCCTCGCCTCGGCCGTCTCCTCCTGCCCTGCGGCCGCAGGGAGCGAGCGACGGAGCGACGGAGCAGGATTGCGACCCGCGAGGGACGGGCGGCGCTCCGGCCCCGCCCGCCCGGGGGAGGGACCCGAGGCTCTCCCGGGCGCCGTGACCTCATGGGCCGGGCGGTTTTCCAGAGCCTTTCGGACATTTCAGTTCTACAGCCCTGGGCCGTACCTCTACGACACGACGAGGGTCTGCATCTTCCTCTGCAGCAGGAGGATGCACACGCTTCGTTGATGGGAAGGGAACGTCTGTGATTCAGCATTAGCTTAAGAGAACATGTTCGACAGGCACATGAGAACATACTGGAGTCCCAGCAGTGAGGGAATCCTGCATTATTTAAACATGCCAAGACAGGTACCTTCACCATCTCAATATTTCTCCTCTATATTTCTACTTCCTGGCAAAAATCTCCCAGAAATCTTCTCACACTAGCACGAGCACTCCTACTGGATTCATCAGAGGTCATTCTCGCCCCTCTGCCACTGCATTACCTCAGAATCACTGTGGTTACAGGATGAGGAAAGCCACCACAGCATGGCACCTAATCGCCCCTTTCCCTCTGTCAGCTCCTAGTGCTTCCACAGTTTTCCCTGATTACAGCTTTAGGCACTTGCACGTTTGGGCACCCATTCCTGTCTCATTTCCTTCTTTCAGTCTCTTGGCCATATTTTAATCCTTTCCTTACAAAAAGCCTTAAAATAAATGCCAACACTTCTTTAATGAGCTAAGCAAATTCTCAAAAAACCTTCTTATACAGCTAGTCAAATACAGTAATCCCTTGCATATTCACGCCTATTGATTCATGTCTTCAGAGATTCACGGAACATTTCGCAGCAAATATTAATTGGCTATTCACAGAGCACACCCCTGCAGGGCAGGGGGGCAGCACCTCTCACTCACTGGGCACAGCCACAGCTCGCTCCCTTGAGTGCTGTGGAGGTTATGTGGCAGGGAAGGTTTATAACACACGGTGTACACTCCCGCGGCACCACCTGTTCTAGGAGCAGGGTGTCCTGCTGCTTCTCCCCTCGGCTGTCCCAGCTACAGGCAGGGGAGGCGATGCCAATAGGTGTTCTAACTGCAGCAGAATTCAAGCACCAAGCACTCTGTGTTCCTGGGGGCTGTGCACCTGTGCCCAGCGCACTTGATGATATATGTAGCCCCAGGAAAAGCGCTCCCACAGTGCTGCAGCCTCCTCCATAGGGACTGTGGCAGGAGCTATCCTCTGCTTCCCTCTCTGTCCCACCTGCCCGTGTGTGCCAGGACTGGAGTGTCCTGGTGTGAGGTGCTCTCAAATATTTGTTTCCACCAGGACCTTTCCGGGGTGCCCCTGCAGACTGCAAGTGAGGACTGTCGAGCCCCTGCCCACTGCAGCCCCGGGCTGAGCTTCTCCACTGTGGCAGCAATGGAAGCATGCGCCGTGGCAGCGAAAGCAGCAGCATGGCTGAAGGGAAACCCAGGGATTCTCCAGGGGTCTCCCCAACTGGAGAGGGCTCAGAAACGCTTCCCTTTGCTCCCCTGTGCTGGGAGAGGCCATGGGCCAAAAATGCTCCCCAGCGCTCCAGGGTGGCGGGGGGGGGCAGGGGGAAATGAGCCTGGGCTATGTGCTTCATGATCAGCACATAGCCTGGGCTATGATTCATGCTTGTGGATTGGGCATTTTGCGGGACCCCCATGAGACCCATAACCTGCAAATGCGGAGGCAAGACTGTATTTTGAAGTAGTGTCATGAGCAGTCGAATTTCCCATTTTTTCAGCAACAAAATATATTCTGTTTGGGGTAATGTTCTGCTTTGTTCTAATGAGATTGTGTGCAATTTTACCCCTTCATCAGAATAAAAATCCATAAACCCACCAAATACCCAACAAATCCCCCTCATAACTGATGCTTCAGGTACTGAGATATTTTTAGGATTCTTTTGGAACTGTGGGTACAGTCACAGATCAGATCACCTCGTGGAAGGCCAGGCCTACTTTAAAAAATAAACCAAACAGGTGCTTGCTGATTTGTTCAAGATATTTGAATATTAATGACCTTTTGTTGTAAAGGCTTGAAATTAAAACATCCACTGCAATTGTCATGCTTGAAGGAGAAAAACATGTAGATACTTAAACGCACATTTCTGTAACTCCAGACATTCTGTAAGCTCCAAACACTGGAGGAATTTCTCTTCTCATAAACAGAGCAAAAAATCACTAGTGCTTCTAAGCACTTATTGTACAGAAAGTGAGACATATATTTTTTCTTAATAAAGGAGAAAAAATGTAGAATAATTAAAATTACAGCAAATCTTCAAACCCTTGGAAGCATTATTCTTTGACACTAAAATCTCAATTTTTTCAGATGCCGTACGTCTACTAATCAAGGACAGGCAAATCGTGTACATTCATGGCAACAGAAGTATCGGTCACACTACCTTTTGAAAACAATTTCCGAATCTTTTATTTGGTTTCCCAAACTCAAAAATTAAGCAGAGATTAGTGATATGAAAGTACTGAGGCCCTATCTAGGTCACTGGTAAGAAGAGGAGTAAACCTCCTGTTTCCTCTTTTTCCCACTCAAGTGTTAGAAGATAAGGAAGCAGATAAGTAGGCCAGCTGGGACTTCAGGAACACCACAATACTTCAGTGCAGGAACCTGAACAGAGCAGCAAAAAAGCAAGAAACGGATTAAGGGGGAATTATGCGAGGGCAAAAAAGCACTAAAGGTGACCAGTAACATGGCACTTGAGAAGTTTTTGTCCATCCTTATTTTGCTGGCTCTGGGGTAGGTTGTGTGTTACTGTAGCCTTAGTGGGATGGAGTGGGCCCAAAGGGGATATAAGAAGCTTTAACAGTTGCTAAAACTCATCCTTAACATTTTGTCCACTCTGTATCATTCTTCTTGTTACATTCTAGCAATGTCAGTCAGACTTCTGTGGCAAAACTCCTCTAAAAGCATGCATGGTACTTGAAATACATTTGGAAAATGGATTGATTTATGTAAGAGGACAACAATCTTACAGAACCACAGAATATTCTGAGTTGGAAGGGACCCACAAGGATCATCGAGTCCAACTCTTAAGCAGCACCACTGCCTCCCTGGTGGGAATTGAACACCCAGTCTCCTGCACAACAGACACTTTACATTTTAACGCTCACATTTTATCCCGCGTGGAAGCATCCAGGCATATCAGGAAACACTGCAAATTGCAGGACTGCATAAAATAGCACCATTTTTCTCACATAACAGTTCCTGAGGAATTAATTACACGCCTACAGACCACAGAGAACATCCTTCTTCATACTGTGTAATTTATCATTACAGCGAAGATGACAGAGAACCTGACAGTTTAAGATAAACTTCCCTGCCCAACCAACTGTAACTAAATCAACATTAAAAAAGACAGAAGCAATTAGGATAAATAAATAATACAAAAATTAGCTGCCAAAAATTGTTAGCAGCTACCAACCCAAAATAGTATTCAGTTTTCAATTTTCTACTGTCGAAAGACACGCATATGACAGTCCAGTAAGAAAAAACAACAGCACTACATTCCTTCATACAATGTTACCTTTCTGTAGGCTTCTACAATAATAACACACAAATGCTCTATCCTTGCTAAAAAAAACCGTCCTGAGCTGTCCCTTTTGAGTTGGTTGGGGCTTTTTTGGCCTTGGGGAAAAAATTACAAAAAGCTCCATTTGACAATTACCGTAATACCTCGTTACTTCACGCCTCAAATTTTGCATCCTCGCTCCTTTGCAGATTTTCTCCTAGGATACATCCACGGCAGCTCTCCCGTCCGTCCCTGGTGGTGGCATGGGGCAGGGAATGCAGTCCAGTGCTCCCACATCGGCCGGAGGCAGGTGAGGGGAGTGGGAGTGGGACAGGCGGGCATCAGGCCATGGCTGAGGGGGCAGGGTGGCAGGCAGGCTCCATCTACACAGGTATAAATCCTATTTCGCAGTTTTTGCATTTCATGGGGGAGTCTTGGAACTGAACCCCTGTGATATTCAGGGTATTACTGTTTTAGATGTGTCCTGTTCTAGAACATAATAGAGCACTCAGGTGCTAGAAGTGAAGCATGGGAACAAAACACCAAAGTTTACCTGAGTTATTCATGGATAACAGACCAGATTTAATAATCTCACTCTGCCCTGAGCCTTTCCTTTCCAATATAGACAAAGCAAACTACCTGCTCCAAGTTTAGTATGGCGCAATACAACCTTGCTTGGAACACAGCAGCCAGAAGTCGTTGGTATTTTGGACCCTTTTAAAAGCACAAAAGATTTTAAATAAGTGTTGGAAATTCTGGCACAATGAAGATACTGGCAAGTGTCAAACTGGATCACAACGGTATCTTAATTAGCTGATACAAGCTTATTTGCTTTACTAGGTATTACATGTAGAAAAACATCAAAGCAGTTCCAGTGTTTGTTATGTGAAGCTTTTATCTTGTCCCGTAGATTAATTGCTCTCCTTGTCCAAGAGCACTCATAGGAACAAGGATTACAGAATAACAGTGTGAGAACACCTATCAACAAGAAAGAAAACCCCTAACATCTAACTGGTTTATTTAGGACTTTTATTGAAAAAATTTAAAACCAGAAAAGTACCAAGGCCAGTTTTACAATAAATATAACCCATACAGAATTGTTTACCTGCTACACAGATTTAGCGCAGGAACCTCATTTCAGTATTTTTCTCATGCAATTGCTGGATTAAAATCACATTCTCATTTAACATAAAAATTGATTATTTATACTTTCTCATGATTTAACTTTAAAATCTGGTTTTAAAAGTCATTTTTCCAAAGGTTAAAAATATGTACACCACAAGATTCCCCCCGTCACAGACCAGCTAATGTCTGTGTCTGCTAACAGGCAGAAACAGACCACAGAGCTCATTTTTCCTTTTTGCTGTTCTAATCTCAGAACATTCTTAAAGACATAATGCTTACTGGGCTTTCATATTTGGCAACACAACTTCAGCTACAGAGCAAAGAGTGATTTCTCATTCGGGTCAGAAACAAGTCTTTCACTACTTGTCCCAAACGGCTCCCACACAGCCAGGAGTGGCACTGGCCTAGATCTTGAATAGTATGCCCTTTTGGTAAGTTAAACCTTGTTAGTAATACCATCGAACACTAACCTCAGGATGTCAAGTTCCCATCACTTGTGTAATTCCCAGTATTGTGCGCTTTGAAAATATTTTCTTTGGCATGTTACACTTTGTAGCATAGTTGATTTTTTTGTGCTTACTCCCAGCCTTTACAAAATCTGTCTTTTCTCTCCTTCCATTTATTCATGCCCTTCCCCTTGCCACCAGTCATCTCCCTTTCTCATAGCTGCAACAGAAAATAAAGCATACAATTACATTTAAAATGTGAGAGCTACAGAAGTTGCTGAACTGCAGACAGTGGTCTTGTAAAATATTCTTAGCTGAATGAGCTTGTAATGAATGAGCTTGTAAACTGTAAACCCCATAAATCTTTTGGTACAGTATTCAAGCCTTCAATTTTAAATTCTTAAACTTACTTATGTATCAGAATTCCAACCTTCCAATATTCGGTGTTTCACTGTATTTAAATATATTAGTCACTTCACACTTAATCCTCATATATGGAAAACCAACACTGCCCAAAGAAATTACAAAAAAACACTTGAAAGAAGCAATTTCACCTTCAAAAGGCTAGAACTTATTTTGCACTTTCAGTAGATTTATATGCTAAATAATTGCTGCTCTTCAGTTTTATCTGAACATACCTGATTTTCAAATAAACCAGGACTTCTTCACTTTAGTTACTAGTCCTGTCTGTTAGATTAAAATTCAACAGAATATATAAACCAAACTTTGTTTGCTCCATAGTCTGCCTACTAAAAATCTTTACACTAACCACAGAGATCAAAAATGTGCGGAAAAGATGCACAAGTCAAATATCCTGAAAAATGGCTGGTTTTTTCAGTTTGCTTCAGTGTAATCCTCGTCATGACTGTACTAAACTTAATATTGAAGTGTTTCAGTTTGCAACTTCTCTGCAAACTGGCTTTTAAAGAATGTTACAGGAGATTATCACCAAAAAAATGTAGAGAGATACCACATACAAACACTATATGACAACTTGTTATTCTATTGTATTTTCTTGGTATTTTTGATCCCAAAAGAGGAAACAATAGACTTTGGATTTTCTTAAACGTGCTCAAAATCAAAATCTCTTGAAGTGATAAAAAATGAGGAGCAAACCTAATTGTTTAGCTAACCTTCAGTCTCACGTATTTTTAAAATTATACAGTGAAACTGTATTTTGCATATGAGTGCTGAGTGCACTTTAAAAAGGATCTCTGTTGAAGTATTTCCAGCAGGTCCTTATAGCACCATATAATCTGCTGTTAACTGATTAGAACAACCACTGCTTATAAAGTGATTAAATGTCTATTTCTTCTAGCATTCTAAAATAAAAAGTCTAGAAGTTCATGTTAATTCAACTGAATTCATGTAAACAATTAATTTCCGGACACTTGATTTTCATTTATTCCAGTTTTGTGAACCTGACTGATGAACTGCTACATGATCCTTCTGGAATGGCACAGTTTAATTCAGTGGCAGAAAAACATGGATGCATTGAATGAAAACATCTCTCTCACTCTTCACTGAACTGTCAAAGTCTCTTTTGGCAAGATTTGATACTGCCCCTCCTATAATAGCTCATTTTCAATACATAATTGAAGAGAAAACCAGTGACAAACACAAGAAGCTGAGTGCTGGCAAAGCCAGAGCACAACACAACAGGAATAGCAAGGGCACAAGGAAGCAAGAGAAAATCAAGGTACCTGGAACAAACCAGAAATACACTAAACACAAGCGAGCAGCTTAGCCCTACAGCACATTTTACATTCTTTTAATACAACTGGTGTGTTTTACACTGACACACATTGCAGAATTTATTCAGAATTCAAGGAATACACAATCTAGACATCTTCACTGACATGAAGGATATGAACCAGCCATGAACTGACAAATGCTGCTGTTGTTTTTTCACAGGTAACACTGAAGCAGCTGTGTCAGAATGGCACTGGGTTGAAATGAAAGTAACGCTGGTACTTCACCGTTTCTGATGACTGTTACCTATAACAGTCAAAGTCAATGACCATCTACCCAATGCTGCAAGTGCCTTGTTTTCCAAGTATGAGTTCCAGTAGGCTGAATTACAAATGAGATCAGTTTGAAAGCATTATGAATATTTTTCAAACGGCGTATTTCTGAAGAAAACGGTCAAATGCATCATAAATTGCTTGTCTGAAACAAAGTAAAAAGAAGACCATTTGTATAATTCCATAAAGGGCAGATAAAAGGGGGGTGTTTCCATACATTAACAAAGCAATCATCACAATTACAAGATAGCATTCAATTAAAATGGTGTTCAGTGTTTTCTCCTTCCTTTATTTCTGGGATGTCCCACTTAAATCCAGTAATGTATTTACACTTTGGGAATGAGTGGCACTATTTACCAACTTTCATGCAAATGTTAATGGGTTAGGAGTTTTCTACTTAAACACACCAGAAAAAGGATTAAAGACATGTATTATTTAAAATTTTTAAGCAACTACCTAAAAAATAAGGCTGAAGTACAAAACAGCAATAAGCCAGTAGTCAGTATACCTTGACCCAACATAATGTGATTGGTTTTTGTTCTTACTTAAACTTCCTTAAGTGGGATGTAGAGTCCTACTAATTCCTCATTAAAAATAACAGCACAAGTACGTATTTGACTTTTTAAAAGCAGAACTGCATTTATGTAACTGATTTACAGAACTTCTTCAGAAAGTCAACACCTAATATTACTAAGGCAAGAATTCATACAGGTACTACTCATTTGTTGCCAAGCTTATATTTTAATTAAATCCACATTACTTTTAAACTTTTCTGTTCACCTTACCTGAAGAGTCCTTGTTTGAAGAGGTAGGCACTGACATGACCTCCATCCAGATACCTGATTTCACAGCCCGGCCAGATCTCCTGAAGGCTGCGTACCCCAGTCCGAGGAATATATGCATCCTCCTTGGCTTGTACAACTATGATTAAACTTGGGTCAACTGGAACTAAAGAGAAACATCAAAATTGAATTACGTAATCTAAGGTAAGAAACAGGAACACGACAGCTGAGATTTCTGTTGTAAAAATGCTATTTCTAAAAAAAAAAAAAAAAAAGAAAAAATTATTCTAAGCTTTAATAACATTATAAGTTCTAAAGTCCTCCATCAGATTTTATCCCATTTTTGATGTTACAGTAGTGAGGCCCTCTGCAGAAAAACAAACTAATCCTTCCCCTTCCCTTCCCTAAAGCAGAAAACTTCATAAGACCTTGAGGAATGACAGAATCATCCTTCCTCTTATCAACAAAAGTCTACAGCATTCATGTCAGTTCTTTGAGACCTCTTTTTCTGGCAATAAGTACTATGAAATTCAACAGAGAAGCTTCATATACTTTTTTTCCTCGAGGAAAGGAGAAAATCCAACTTTTCATATGAGAGGACAAAGCGCAGCATATGTTCACTTTCTTTTCTGTTTCCTACATGATTTAGTTGAAACATATAAAAATCCCAACATATTTTCATATATATTATCCACAACCAAAATTGCACCAATCAGGTTACTAACAGGAACAATATCAAAACTACATTGAACACAGAACGTTTCTCTCTTCAAAAAGAAACCGTATGTGGTATGTTGGAGTGACCAGCCAAGATGTTTGGCAGTGGAGTGTCAAATAATTTAGGCTCTTCCTTCTTTCATATTAAAGCATGTACAGAGAATATGCAATACTAAGATCGATTCTAGTTTTCCCTTCCAAATTCCATGAAATCTGAATGTTATTTTCTGACAAGCTCCTCTATGGCTACACTCCAAGGATATCCTGGCAGAGGATGCAATGTCTCCTAGAGCATGAGGAGACCTAAGAGACTACTGACACGAAGGACTACATCACTTTGACAAGTGCATGAGGATAACAGATCCTCTCAAGTTTCAAGAAAGGTCAGTGCTTTGGCCAAGTGACACCTGGGTAAGTCTAGATAAACAAAAATGTCTGAACTTAGAATACGCCCCTCACAGGGCTCTTTCTGTCTACTGAAATAACTTTGAAGGCTTTAAGGAAAGCATTTCATTAGTACTTGTTACAAAACATCTCTAGCTAGCAGTAATCCAGGTCAAGAAATCTACACTAGTGCCGAGATCTTCAGATTTTACTTTAGTTTAACATTTACCAGTGATTACTGAATGCCAGCAGTCAAAGCAGGTACACAAATGGCCAAACCACTTTGTCTGAATGGACTGCCACAGAAGGAGTTCCAAGCCTCCACTCCAGCAGAACTGTTTCAGGCAGCTCTAGGAAGAAGCACTAATTTGCATTGCTGCAAGCAGGCCCTTGAGAGGATTTGCCTTAAACGCCAGGGAAGGCTATGCTACAGCTCCCTCTATGTGCAATGCCTGTCCCGGGAAACTCCATATTCACCAGACTGCACTACCCCACGAGGACCTCTGTGTGTTTTCACTGATCACACTCATTAAGCAGTGTCATTCAAGCCTGGTTCTCAGCTACGCAGGCTACTTTCCATCTGAAGTCAAGATGAGATTTGTGTCTTATGACACCTACTTGAAAAATCTTATTAACAGATTAGTTAGTTCTAGGTATTACTCACATCACACTGGTGTTTTGTTCTTTTAGATAGTACAGATTTGCACTAACTCATATCCGAGAAGAGCCACAGCAAGGCACAGGAGAAATGAGCAGATACTGAAAGGCAAATTTTTAATTCACTTTGTCACTGGTTGGCCATCAGGAAGGAACAGAAAAACAATCAGGAAATGGAGTGGTAAATAGACATTACTGAATAATGCTCATAATATTTCCACATTTCAGCTAAAGGGCCAGCAGGTTTACACATGGAGAATAAAGAAAATACCTTTCCTTCCATTGTATTTTACTCAATTTCCCAAAGTGCTCATTAAACCAAAGAGATACATACCTGAGAAGTTAGCTACATGGGTACACTCATCCATTACTCCCTTCATGAACCTTAAGGATTCTCTCTGTAAAGTGTCACTCTTTCTTCTTGTATTTATCCTGTGTCCTTGTGGGCTGGTTAAGTTTTCATTGCTACTGCTACTGGTTGAAAATGTTTGATTTATGAACTGCATTTTAGGAGCATCTTGTAGTAAGAGTCTTTCTGAAGAGGCACTTAGAGAACTTTTATTTGTGGTGAAGCTGTGAACAGCTTCTTTAGATACAGTAGCATTCAAGGACTCCAGGTTAAATATTCTGGATGTCACATCCATATCCTCCAGACTGTCCACAGTCTCAGGGAAGTTTTTAACAAAATCTTGTCCCATCTTGAAAGAATCCGTCTAAACAAAGACAACAGGTCATTAATTAAGGCTTCCTCCCTTAAACTAGTGGTTAATCTTATTTTTAAGATTAACTCATTATTTTAAAAATTTAAGAAGATTAAAAAAGCACTGCTCACAGTACTTGTTATTTTCAGCCTGCAAGTCACTCATTTAAATCCTGACCATCATAACTTCTTGCTAATTTCACTCTAGAGAGAACTTCAGCTTCGAAAAATGCAGGAAGTACTTACATATATGGTAGCTTATGATACAAACACATTTGATTTTCATTTTGTATCAAACTCTGAATTTATAATAACAATCATTTAAACTTAAATGGCACAATAATAAAAAAGTTAACAAATGTGACCAGGTCTAATGTTAGGTTTAGGCCTGAAATATCAACTGCCTCTAAATACTAGGGAGACACAAGCCGAACATCTTGAAATGTTTCATCTTTTAATTTTGTCTTCTCCATCAGTGTTTTGGAGTGTGCTTGCTAAAAATCGCCAGTGCCCAAGTAACTATCTCCACCCCAGCTCCTCTTCTCCTGTTTCAAGATACTTGAAAAAGAACTGTCACAAAGCAGAGTTACAAGGGAAAAAAGTTATTTATCAGAATTACAGCTGAATACATTTCATGTATGACTAAGTGTGGTCACAGGAAAAACCTGCAGCAAGGTCTACACTTAGCACTCATTATACAACCAAAGTATTAGTGCTTTTTTTTTCAGGTTTTCCTTCAAAAATTAAAACTATAAAGAAACAACATGTAAGTATGTTTTAGTTAACAACTGTTTATTCTTAGTGGAAGTAAAAAAAGAAATTACATTATTTGTTGGATTTGCACACGTAAATATTAGCAAAGAAGGAAAAAACTCTACTTACTCCACAGTATTCAAGCATTTGAATGATTTCTTCTTCATAAACAGTTTCTGTAAAATACTGTTTTTCAAGCTCTCTCCAGTTCACTGACTTGCTCAACACACCCTGAGATTATAAATAAGAGCATCAAGTATACAAGTAAAACACAGAGATCACTTCAAAATAATGACACACAGAGAAAATGGATCTGTTCCCCCGGTGACTTATTTTTGCAGTGGAATTCTGCCCAAATTCCCAGACAGCACTTAGAATTATTGCAAATCAAAGCACATATGGTAACACAGAACACAGAAACCCACCTCCTCCATGCCCAAGCCAAACCTTTTAACTTACATTTCTGATTACAATGTAATATATTAACAAAAATATCCATTAATTACCGTAGTAAAGACTGCAGAAGCTGTTGACCAGGAAAGACACGGAATCAATGGCAATGGTTTAGGCCAGTTTGTCACTGCCAGTGAAGCCATCTAGGATCAAAGGCACTTATTATATACGTATTTTAATACTGAACACACAATACAGTAAAAAGAACTCTCTAATCCTCAATTTCTTTGTTTATATAGTATCTATCAAATACATGGTGCCAATGCAGTTGAGAACTGCGTTTATACTTTCGTCTATTTAGAAGCTGCAATCTATTCTTCAGTGACTTTTCTAACAATAAAAATTGCTCAGGTTAGGACTCATTTCAAGTCTGAATGAAGTTTTGCTCTAAGAATTCCCAGCAGAATATTACATATCTATATTACAGTTATAATTAATGGAATTGTAATCTATGCGAAGGACTGTTTAAAATTGTATACTTTTAAAATTTCCATACTAGAAACAAAACATGAAGGATACGTAACTCAGCATGCTAAGTGGACTTTTTTTCTGTCCTTTAAATTATTTTACATCAGTTCTCAGAATACGCTTTTGTGAATATTCTGTTTATCCCAGAAAAAGACAAAGCAAATATGTTCAAAGTACAGAAGTTCCCTATATGGGATGTTTTATTTTATTATTGCTCTAAACAGAACTCCTTGATACAAAACACTTCATGTCTGTGCCAGATGTTCTAAAAAATGGATTTACACAACTAAACTATGATTCTATTCTGATTCTTTTTATTAATAAAAAGTTACAAGAACACCACAGGTTCTGATAGCCAGAAAGTCTGACTTCTTTTCTCTTAGTTCCAGCTCTCCTCAATATTAGAACTGAATCAATGTTCCATACCGTTTGTTGTAAAACACATTCTAAGGACGATTAACATCAAATATTATTATTTCACTGGTTTAAATTGTACAAGAAGTCCCATAAATAAGACAGGACCAGCCAAAAATGTATCTTCCTGGACTAAGAAAAAAAATCTCAAAGAAGTTTCCAAACCTACTTTTCTCAGATCATGCCTCCTTCCATACCCATGCTGGATATATCCATTAGTAGAGGGTACAGAATTTGGTTATTACCACAGCATTTAAGCTGTCATGCATGATTACTGGTGCACATACCAGTTTGAGAAGGCCAATACAGCTTACAAACAGGACAAGGAAGGAATGAGACAAAAGTAGTTCCTTCAGCAGGGTGATGTTAATGTAAATCAAAGGTGCTTTGTACATTTAGGACATCTAGAGTTATAAAATTGTGCTTTAGGGGAGAAATATTTCCTCTTCAGTAAACACTACCATTGCCAATATTATTTACTTAGCTCCTAACAACAAACAAAGGCAGGTTGGTTTAATAAGCTTTGCACCTCTGTCTCACAGACCCAGCACAATCTGCAGAGACACAAGCAATAATATTTTAACTGGCCATTAATCTTTCAAGCATCTCACTAATACACTGCTGGTTTAGTCTGAATATGCACAGTGTCATATAGAAAATGTTATTCACCTCACCACAGAAATCTCTGATCAACACCAAGGACTGAGGGGGGAAAAAGAGATGAGCTGAGAACAGAACTGACAACAAGTCACCCCAATTACAGCATGCCTACAAAGGCAGCACAACACAAAGGTTTAAGCAAGAGAAACAGAGGAAAATAGGGAGAATTAGCAATCAGTCAGTGCAGACTTTCTTTCAGAAAACATTTCCACCCCTCTCCTTGTGGAAAAAAAATCCAATTATGTGGTAAGTTTATATTCTTATTAAGCCTGCCAGGAGATGGCTCTACGATTTGTCAGCATTTACTAAGGGTTATACTAATTCAGCACCAGAGAACATGAGAATTGCCAACAATTTGTTTCTCATGACTCCAAATGTTCATTTTAAAGCACTTCTGAGATCAACACTGTAAAAAAAAAAATATTCCCATATGCTACATGATCAAATGAGAAGTTAAAACAAAAATTACAGGAGATATAAAAGCTTACATGTCCTCCCATGGATATTCCAGTCATCCCTAGCGGTCCATAGCCTTCTCTCTCTAGCCAGTGCAAAAGAGCTGCCGATTCTAGAATTAGAGCTCCTCCCATCACAAACAGGTCCGAGACATTTTTTAAACATGACCGTCTTTTCTCCCCAGAAAAGGAAAATATAGGATTTATTTTCCAAGATTAGACTCTGACAGTTCTCATCATTCTACATATACTTTTATACAAAAAGCTTAATCACAATCCCAGAGAATTTTGGAGCTGAACTTCTGTTGATTCAACAGGAGAAAAAGCCCAGATTCTCTAGTACTTGTAATTTTTCATCCAAATGAGGACTAGAAATAAACACCTGCTAAGCTTCTAAAGTACTATTACTAACAGCCTGGTCTTTTGGAAACAAATATTACCAACATTAGCATCTCATTCATAGTAATATTCTGTCCTGTGAAGTTACAACAGATATTTTAGAAATAGAATTAAAATGATAATGTCCTAGACATAATCTACCTTTCTTTTTTCTTATTTACCTGTTTGACATCATTGAAAAATTGCATACAACATTTGAAGAGCAATCAGTATGTCAGCTTTGGAAGCACTCATCAGTGTCACTGTAAGACTGAAGCTGTAAAGTGCAAGTTTGTCACAGTACTGAGAAATTCAGGTAGTTTACTGCAAAGCATTAAAACACAGAAGACACACAAAGTAGAAAACTATTCAGCTGAATCATCAGAGAGACTCTAAAAATAACAGGCCTCTAATTCAGGGAGGGGGACTGTGTATTCTCAGTATCACAGTCAGGTTACAAAGGGCTCCTGGCCTCCCCTGCCAGTGTGCCACCATCACATTTGCGACACTCTGCAGCACAAGGACAAAGCTGGCTGTGAAGCCACACAGAGATGAACATACAGACCAGCATTCACAGGCTAATGGAATTCTTTCCTACAGTTTTGTTATGGGATTCCTCAGCCTCTCCAACTGCTGTATTTATTAAACACTGTTACCAGAGCATTAACTAAACCCACTGTTGCTGTGTAACCCTTTATTGAAGAGTGACCATCACCTATTGAGGTACCAGACTGAGTATCCCCCCGAAAGAATCCATCTCTGCATTTTGCATTTACTAGGCTGACATGCTACACAACTGAGAACAGTGTTATTAAATTTATTCTCTGGCATCAGTTCATCAATAACTGGAAATAAACTTACCAGTGGATCCATTCTAGCAACACTCTGCCCTGTCACTTTCCTGTAATCTTACACAAATCCCCTTCTCTGTGTCTTCTACTCACGTTACGTGCCCAAATTAGGATTAAAAAAGATTAACACACCAACTCATATTTGGATTTTAAGTAACATTGGGAGACTAAAATCATAGCTTTGCCTCAGACACATTTCTTGTAGAATTCTGTTAATACTTCTGTGGTTTGGAAATCGTAAAAAGCAAAAAACCAGGACTGCTTAATTAGGCTTCTAAAGTCACATTTAAGAAACTGAATGAAGGAACAAATCCTGTAAAACACTGAAACCCAATCAACACCAGATTTACTCCCGTGTCTTTAAACCTTAAAGTATCTTGAAAAAGCAAAATCTTAGCAATATATACATATATATAGAAATAACAGGGAATATACTATCTGGCCAAAGGTTATTCATGGTTGACTGAAATATAACTGCAGCATTCACAACGTGCACTTGTGAATCAGGAAAATAAAATGGCACTTGCTTGTATTCACAGAACATGTTTGCATCTCACTCTAGGTTCATCTCGTGCAAACTTTGTTATCCCTGGGATCTCCTAACACAAAAAGTCGGAAGAGTAGCCAAGAGTAGACAATTTCACACTAGCAGGTTACAAGTGGTCCAATCTTTGTCTTTTTTTTTCTCAGTAAGATTTAGACAGCTTTCAGCCCCTTCAGAGAAAAAACTCCAGTCTTTCAAAAAGATAGTATTCATAAATGTAATAGTAATACTTACATTTGATCCTTAGGTTTTCTACAGCCATGTAAAAGACATCAGTTAAAGAATGTAAAAAAGATTATATAAAAACTGGTCATTAAAAAACAAAGTCACATACATAAATAGCACAGATTAATTGAAATTAGGACCTTGAATTCCCAATGTTTAACTGTCATTCAGTCAAGTTCAGTGTAGTTTGCTGATGTAGTTTTTAAGTGTTGAACTTCTTGAGCGGGTCCAGAGAAGGGCGACAAGGATGGTGAAAGGACTGGAGAACAAGCCCTATGGGGAGCGACTGCGGGAACTGGGGTTGTTCAGCCTGGAGAAGAGGAGGCTCAGAGGTGACCTAATTGCTGTTTACAACTACCTGAAGGGAGGTTGCAGCCAGGTAGGTGTAAATCTCCTCTCTCAGGCTGCCAGCACCAGAACAAGAGGACATGGCTTTAAGCTGTGCCAGGGGAGGTTTAGACTGGATGTTAGGAAGAGGTTTTTCACAGAGAGAGTGATCTCTCATTGGAATGGTCTGCCCAGGGAGATGGTGGAGTCGCCATCCCTGGAGGTGTTTAAGAAAAGACTGGGTGAGGAGCTTAGTGACATGGTCTAATGGGATGGGGAATTGGTAAAAAAAAAAAAAAAGATGACATGCCCCTGAGATTAGCTCAGATAGATAAAACATGGTGCTCATAGCACCAGGGTTATGGGTTCAATCCCTGTATGGGCATTCACCTAGGAGTTGGACTCGATGACCCTTGCGGGTCCCTTCCAACACAGAATATTCTGTGCATCTAGTGTTGTCAGGTATACAGGGAACAGAAAAACATTGTTACAGGAGATGACAGGACACAACTTAACTGATTTAAAAAAAACCCCAAATCTTAACTGGCAGTAGTAATTTTCTCAAAAGTACCTGAGGTACCAAAGAATTGTGTTTGAGAAGGGAAGGCAGGAGAGGCAACTTTCTTTTCTGTCTTTAATAGATCCATACTACATCTACAGTATGGTGTAGAATGAATGCATAGTTTTCAGTCAGTCAGGACTCATATCATTCAGATCACAACTTCTACTCTAATGAATACAGGAAGAAGCTGCAGAAGACATTTTTTTAAAAATCAGAAAACCCATACTTGGTGTAAAAGTCGCTTATTATGTTAACTGTGTTCCACATTGTGTCTCATGCAATGGTCACACTTTCTTTCCTTCTATCCACTGAAAAGTCCATCAAAAAGTGATCAATCGATCGATAGATATTTTACCAGTGTGACAAGCTGTCTACCTTTTGGAAAGAACATTAACTATTGTGTTTTCCACAAAAGGATATAATAAGGATTTTCCAGCAACAAGGAAGCCATACAGGCTTCTTTAATCATTGGCCGTGCCATTAATGTCCGTCTCCTCCAGAAGTGCTAAAGATAAAATGTACAAACAATATATACAGTGATCCTCCGCATAGTCACCATCCATAATTTGCTGTGATGCTGCTGATTTTCCAGCGAGATGTGGGACCTGGCGCATGCGCAGAACCTACCGCGAACCCAGTCTGCTCAGGATTATGTAAATTGGTCCCAGCCGGGAGCAACCGCGGCGCGGCCGGGATGCGTTTAGTGTAAATGTGTGGTTTAGCACGGCTGGAATTGTCCTCTGCCGGGCTACAAGAGGGGGTGACGGGACTGCCATTGTGTGTGTCTGTACGGTGCCCTGCGGTGCCCTTTGTGTGCCCACAGTCAGGCAGGTCCCGGGGCTGGCTGGCGCGGGGCTGCCGGCAGCCGCAAGGTGGCCGTGCCATGACGAGCCAGGTGTGGAGGGGGACCTGGGCCGGCCTGAGCCGAGCCAAGTCCCCACCATCCCTCCCTGCCTGCTAGACATGCGGTTGCGTTCTGTTTGCCCACACAAAGTTCTTTCAGGGATACACAGTAGATAAACCTACACAATGGAATAAAACTTGCAAGAACAGGGACCCTCCTAACAAACTCTTGGGCCAGTCCCTGGCTGCTGCTGTCCTGCCTCCCTCTGTCTCCCACTGGCCGCCCAGGCACTGCTGTGTGCTGCAGACAACTGTGTAAAACAGTGTTCTAGCTCTCCTGCTTTACTTTGCACTGCCATAGCCCTGATCTGAAACAGTTTTTGGGACTCCGTCTCCGACCCTCTGCTGGGGCTGGCACAGGGAAACCTCCCACGGCTCCTGGCACACATGGGCATTCCCCGAGCTGGTCCCGGTGGAGGCTCGGGAAGTGCAGTCACCACATCTCTCCTCCTCGGTGCCCACAGTCAGGCAGGTCCCATGGTCGGGGCCCGGCGGAGCCCAGGGGCCGCGCCCACCGCTTGCCTGCCCGCTCCAGCACTCGCCCGCCCTGCTCGCCCTGCTGCCAAACGCAGCAGCTGCCCGCCTCCCTCGCTGGATCACAGCCATGTTGGACAGCCCCCAGGCAACTGAGACAAGCCCCGCTCTCAGGACCGTCCTCCAGACCTTATTACGGGACGGGGCATGGCTACGGGCGTGGCATACTTGAGTACGTAGTGGGTTCGCTATCTTCACGGATTCCAAGACCCGCATGAAGAGAGCCAGACCCAACAGCCCACGAGTAACAGGGGATCACTGTATAAGACAAAAATCTGATCATTTCATTTCTCAGTAATAATCAATTTTACATTTTAAACACTCACATGATCTCCAGTGCCTGCTAAATGAATGCACACAGGTCTGTGCTTGCTATTCCATCTTCTGGGTATGATGAACTGAAATCTGAGAGAAATAAACACTCATTTTAGCAGAGTAAATCATCTATTTACAAGCTGTATCAAGAGAAATTAATCTTAAAACCCCCCAAAAGACATAATAAAGGATTTGTAACCCATGCAGGTAAACTGCCAGCAATCCAGCAGCATCTACACATTCAGCAAACAAAGGAATCTGAAAACAGGACAGAAGAAAGGTCAAACACAGAAAAGAGCCAAGATCATGTTCCTGAAAAAGACTACTACCTCATCATCACAATTTAAATTTTGCAGAGTGGAGAAATGGAACTTCAGATAAAGAGTAGCCTGAACAAGTATGTCCAGCTCTCCTAAGCAGCATTGCCATTTTTCTCCACAAGGCACAACAGCTAAAACTGAAGATTAAGATGAGCAATAAATCATAAATAAATTTTAAAAAAAAATTTAAAAAAATGAGACCCCAACATACAAACCATGAAACTATCCTATATACGCAATACCATCACCTCATGTCTTGTGCTGCTACTTAAGTTATTTGCAGTCTAACTACTGGGAAAAATAAAAAAATCACTTCTGAGCCACTAGTATTCCCCCCCAAGATGGTGTTACCTACACCAGTGCTACACTTCAGGAAGAACATCCATACAATGCACAAGAACATCCATACAATGCACAACCACCTTAAGGGAAATTAATACAGCATTTCAAACCTGTCACAATACTGGCCAAAGTAACAATTACTGTAACAAATAAACAATTTCAAAAAACCCAGGGTGTTCCACAGCTCTGTACAATATACAGTCGGCCCTCAACTATCATGTTACCGAGGGTCTGGTCTGCCCTTCTGAAAAGTCCTCCCTCTTTGTTGGCAGGCAGCTCATTAATATGCAAATTTGCACATTAATCTCATAGCCTCCCCCTCCACTCTGGAGCGGCTGACAAAGGGGTGCCTGAGCCCAGCTGCCCCTGAAGCAGTCCTGCAGTGGGCAAAGGAGTCACCACAGGGCTGTATGTACTTCTGAGCCCTCCCCAGCATGTTCCCTCATGTGGGACACATGTAGCTGGCTTGCCAGTGCTGGCAAAGCTTCTGTGCCATCCCACTCGCATGTTTCAAGGCCGAGCGCCTCCAGATAAGAAGAAAAAAATTTGTTCAAATCTGGAAACACGGGACTTTTTTTTTAATACAGGAGATGTTTGTGCAAATATCTCTTCTGGGATGTGGGAATGGGCGAGGGGAAGGGAAGAGGGAAGGGTAGAAAGGAGCCCCAAACAGGGCAGGCCGGGGCAGCAGTCAGAGCTGTGGAGGGGCAGGCAGGGAGAAGTGGGGCTGTGGAAGCTGCGCTTGGGACCGTGGGAAGGATTCCTTACGTGTGCTGCAATGCAGCATCTACCATGTGGGGCAAGCAGCACTGCTTCCTTCGCAACCAGGAAGAGCTCCCTCTGTCCTGGCAGGCAGCCCGAGGCCACCACAGGACTGTGAGGGATTGTGCCAAGCCATGCAGTGCTGCTGGAACCAAGCTCGGGGTGGTGTGGCCCCTTACAGATGCACTGGGACCTAGTGTTGCTCCTGGAGGCGGGGGGAAGGGTGGCAGCGCTGCGATCCTTCTCTTTGGAGCTGACACCTCGCTTTTATGTGCGCTGCTGCAGCACACACATTTAAAACGGAGTTTCAAAGCCTGTACTCCACACTGGGGCTCATGCCAGCGTCCTGGGAACACTCTGAGGACCGGGGCTGGCTACAGAACAGCCCAGCCCCGTTGGCAAGACAACGGTCACGAGGCAGCGCCTGCCCCAGCCCTGCTCCCGCTGGAGCTGTGGGGTCCCAGAGCCTGTGAGCTTTAACTGGGGAGAGAGGAGCTGGCAGGACCTTGCTCAGCCAGCATGCTCTCAGCAGCAGTGTTACTATGGCGATGTGACTCAGCAACAAAGCGACCAGTAGCTTGTAGATTCACATGTTAATCAGGGTACATGTCTTAGTTAACATACGTTAAAAAAACCCAAGAAAGGTACATACAGTTTGTATACTGTAATGTTTTAACTCGGTGACTGTACGGTGGAGAAACAGAGCAGAGCAGGAACTTAAGAGATAAAAAAACACTTACAAGCAGTGGTGCTTCTGCCTCCCTGGGGACTGGCCAGGCAGGACAGGGAGTATCTCCGCTGTATTCCCTGCCGCTGCTTCATGGCCACCTGTGGGTGGCGGGCTGTGCGGGCAGAGAGCTCACTCCCCACTACAAGTGCCACGGCATGGAGTGGGCGCCCTGGGCATTACACAGCCTCTCCACGTGGAGTGGGGCGAGCTGTGCAAGCGGAGCACTTGCTATCCTCTACTAATGCCATGCTGCGGGGCAGGCAGCACAGGTATATCGGTGGACTGGCGGTCCATGTGGCTAATTTGAATATTCATGAGTGCCCAATTTGAATATTCATGTGTGCCAGTTCACATAGGCCCAGTCATGAATGCCCCATGAAATAGACCTCCTCACTCATGGGAAAATTATACCACGAAGAGAGGAACCTGCAAACNCTGCTGGAACCAAGCTCGGGGTGGTGTGGCCCCTTACAGATGCACTGGGACCTAGTGTTGCTCCTGGAGGCGGGGGGAAGGGTGGCAGCGCTGCGATCCTTCTCTTTGGAGCTGACACCTCGCTTTTATGTGCGCTGCTGCAGCACACACATTTAAAACGGAGTTTCAAAGCCTGTACTCCACACTGGGGCTCATGCCAGCGTCCTGGGAACACTCTGAGGACCGGGGCTGGCTACAGAACAGCCCAGCCCCGTTGGCAAGACAACGGTCACGAGGCAGCGCCTGCCCCAGCCCTGCTCCCGCTGGAGCTGTGGGGTCCCAGAGCCTGTGAGCTTTAACTGGGGAGAGAGGGGCTGGCAGGACCTTGCTCAGCCAGCATGCTCTCAGCAGCAGTGTTACTATGGCGATGTGACTCAGCAACAAAGCGACCAGTAGCTTGTAGATTCACATGTTAATCAGGGTACATGTCTTAGTTAACATACGTTAAAAAAACCCAAGAAAGGTACATACAGTTTGTATACTGTAATGTTTTAACTCGGTGACTGTACGGTGGAGAAACAGAGCAGAGCAGGAACTTAAGAGATAAAAAAACACTTACAAGCAGTGGTGCTTCTGCCTCCCTGGGGACTGGCCAGGCAGGACAGGGAGTATCTCCGCTGTATTCCCTGCCGCTGCTTCATGGCCACCTGTGGGTGGCGGGCTGTGCGGGCAGAGAGCTCACTCCCCACTACAAGTGCCACGGCATGGAGTGGGCGCCCTGGGCATTACACAGCCTCTCCACGTGGAGTGGGGCGAGCTGTGCAAGCGGAGCACTTGCTATCCTCTACTAATGCCATGCTGCGGGGCAGGCAGCACAGGTATATCGGTGGACTGGCGGTCCATGTGGCTAATTTGAATATTCATGAGTGCCCAATTTGAATATTCATGTGTGCCAGTTCACATAGGCCCAGTCATGAATGCCCCATGAAATAGACCTCCTCACTCATGGGAAAATTATACCACGAAGAGAGGAACCTGCAAACGAGGAACCATGAAGTAGAGAAGGTTGACTGTAATACTACACTCAAAACCACCAAAAAAAGTCGTACTAGTCAAACATCGCTAGCAGACTTTTTTTAAATACACAGATGAAACTGTCATATGAATAAGACTTGTTTTCACTTTTGAAATCAGCATCTATTTCAGTATGTTGCTAACAAACAACCCATTCTGAAATACAGTAACACCTTGCTGTTTCATGCTTTGGTTTTTGCTACCTCTGTGCATTGTGCGAAGGAGTTTTTGCCGCTTCCTCACCATTAAGTGGTATTTTGTTGGGTCACATGATAAGCACAAGTCCTGGGGCCACTGACTGGCTCAGCCAATGTTTGTGCATGCACACAGTGTTCTCCCACGGCTGCAGGGCATGACAGGGAACGCTGAGGGGACGGGGCGGTGGGCAGGCTGCATTTGCATTGTATGAATCCTCCTATTTTCCGGTTTTCGCTTTTTGTGGCAGATTTTTCAGAACCGAACTCCCGCAATACTTGAGGTATTACTGTATTTCACAGATTATTTGTATTAAAACATATTAGTTTCACAGTAAAACTACTTATAGACCATTCTCACTTCTCTCCAGCATTAATTTCAGAAAGCAAATACCTCTTAGTTTCTCTTACCTTGCTACGAGAGATTCAACTGGCAGGATACCTGGGACACAATGAGCCAAGGGGGAAATGAAGTGTCCCTCAAGGATTTTACAGTCAGATTGCCCCTCAACCTACAGAGAGAATGGGACAATAGCAATATATATCATATAAGTGTTTAACATGCTCAGAAAGCAAATCTCTTAAAGTAGAAGAATTTGTTGTACCATAAAAAACTAAACGCTGAGGTCCAGTCCTCAGATACAGGGATACATGTTATCAACACAGCCAAAACTTAATAAAGGACCTGTCACAGGAATCAAGCAAAAGCGTAATGGTGCTCCATTTTATACTAAATTTTTAACATTTTTTGAGTTTTAAGGTTTGACATCCCACTCCCCAACTAGTATACTAACGGGGAAAAAACCCCAAACCAGTATCTGTACAGCCACTGTCTCTCAGCTTCCTTCCATTCTCTGCTATCAAAAATAGCCTGGTAAGTACGAAGTTATTTCACCTTTATATACCAACAGGAAAATAAATTTAGTTAAATACCATCACCTCTTGCTTTTAAGTACCTTGTCAATGAACACTGGGTAATCTTTCGAAACCAGCGTCTGGCATTTTTCCCTGTTTCCAATAATCTTTCTGAATTCAAATATTCTGTTGAAAGGAAACAAGTAGAGAAGATTCAGCTTTTAATCTAAAAAAAAGAGAAGACATATTTATACAAAATTTCAGGAGCTGAAGTAAGGCACAAATAAAACACAAAGTTATGAAGCCACCTTTCGATTTACCGATTAAACAGGCTCCCAGAGGGTGGGATGATTTTAAGTTGTTTTAAGTTAAGTTAAGGATGCTTTTAAGTTAAAAAAATAGGCTCAGATACCTTGATGGGGAACAGAAAGTTAAGGGGTAAATCTGGTTGCTTTCTTATGCTACTTTAACAGGCTGCAGAGTCACACAGAAAAAAAACAAACCAAACTCCTCTGAGAGGTGTAAGGTAAGAGGATATGGCTGCATGTTGCAATGTAACAAATTCCTACTGGAGCACAGTGAAAATTTTAATTCACAGTTAAAGCCATGAAACGACAGCACAGGGAAACTATAAATAATCTTCATCCTCATGGAACTTCCAAAATTCAAATGAATGAGGTGTCAAGTGACTTGAAGAAACAAAGAAGTCAGCTTTGGTTTGAACAGGGATTTTGACTAGATGCCCTCAACCCAGCCCTACTCCACTCCAATAACTTGCTCATTCTTATGGTTGTAAATACACACGCTACCTGTCAAACTAGAACAGTTTAGGGTGAAAAGTACAGACTAACAGTGTAAGAGGAATCACCCGTTCACCCTGCCAACACTAGAAAAATAAAAAAAAACATGGAAAAAAAATCCAGTTTACCACTACATGAAAAATAGCTCTACTATATAGCCTTTGCTTTTCGTGTAGAGTCCAGCAAGTGCATTAATTATTTCAGCGAAAACAGAAGTAAAGGTACATTGAGTGTAGTGTAAGTTAAATTAAGACATGTTTTGTTTGACACTAAACCCTCCCAAAATACTGCATTTATGTAATGTTTCTGTAGTTAGAAGGATAATGAAGGCTAAATCTTGCATCTGTGGAGGAATTTCAACCCTTGTTAATGAGCACAATGCATTAGGGTATCAAGAGTCATCACATCAATGGTGTGCCATAAAAATTTGGATTACGCTTAGGGTTTTGATAAGATTAAAATGTCCCATTTTGAATACATACACGGAATATAATACAGAAATGCTACAATCAAAATAAATCCCAAAAGTCTTGGTTATTCCAACAAAAGTAAACTAAACCTTTTAAAATGCCAATATTCTTATTTTTCAGTAAGGTCTGCCACTTAAGAGAAAAATCAACTGAAGACAGACACACAAAGTGAACCAAGAGCCGTTTCCAGATTAGATGCTCCACTTGAAACCTCCCACAACTCAAGTGATGTCCACAGAGCACAAAATTTTATTTCAGTATTTTAAGTTTTCTTCATGGATTTTCAAACACATAAAAATAAGCTTATTAAATGCAGTTTTATAGTTTCCTATTTAAATACTGTACAATGCAGAATATATATATTCAGTCACATCATTTTTAAACTTAACACAAGTGCTGAACATCCAGGTGTTAATAACAATTAATAAAAATAAACAAATAGTTAAAAATTAAAGAGTTACAGTTATACCCCCTCCATCGCGAGGAAAGGGACAGGCCAAGGCCGTCGCGAAACCCTAACCTCGCAAAGAACTGCAGGTCGTTAATATGCATGCAGGCCACGACCACTGTTCCCCCCCCCGGAACTCCGCAGGGCTGCGTACAATTTTCTGCTCCTTCCCCTTGTCTCTCTCGGCACAAGCGAGCAAAGGGAACCGTTTCTGAGCAGCTGCTGTGACTGTGTGCTCCCAGCACACACTCCGCGCCGCTGCTCCCCGCCCGGACCAGCCCGGACCGGGTGCTCACGCTGGCCCGTGCGCGCTCACCCTGCCTCTGCGGCGGGGAAGGGGGGTTCCTGAGCTCTGGTCAGCATTCTTGGAGCCTGGAAAAACCTTAACTTTGCAACATTGAGACACCCCATGCGCTTATTGCAGGGCGGGGGCTTCGATACTGAAGTTTCTTTCCCTTTAACATCCACCGGTGCCGGGAGAGGCAGCAAGGCAGCGCCGCCACTACGGTCCCAGAGGGTGAGGGAACAGAAACCTCCTCCTGGCACAGTGACAGCGGTGTGGGAACATCCCACTGCTGCCCCGTCCCAGCACACAGCGCTTGCCTCACGTCATTACCAGGTGCGCCGGCCGCAGACCCCGGGCACAGACCGCATTGCCTTCCCTGCCTGAGCCATGGACACAGTAACACAGCCACACGCACACAAGCACTGCTCGCTCGCAGCTCACACACACGGGCGGGCAAGCGACACTGAGGGACCTGCTCTGCCTTCCACAGTGGCTGTCCCCGTCCCACAACTCCCCAGGCACTCCCTGCTGTCCCCAGTCCAGAGCCCCTGAAGGCAGTTTGAATTTTATTAAGCCGTTGAGAAAGTCAGAACATATAAAGCTTCCACAACACATTTTTAAATTCTATAAATTATACGTGCATACATACACTGTACATATGAATACATGGCATGTTTTGTGGCGGTGCTACACTGGGTCTCAGGGCCGCCTGGGACATAGTGCAGCGTGACCCTTCCACTGTAGAGACTGGGCACAGAAACACACAGGACCGGCTCAGGGGCTGGACTCGGTTCGGCAGGACTGCAAACTCGAGGCTGCGCCGGGGAAGCCCCGAACCCTCCCTCCATGCCCTCCCCCAGGGAGCCAGGCATGGGGCGGGCCCATCCCGCCTCACAGGGAGAGCCGGCCATGCCCCTCGGCAAAGCAGAAGCAGAGCGCATGCGTTGGCTATGAAATATCGCAGATCCCGAGAGCCGGACTGCGAAAAAATTGCTTCACAAATGGGCGAGGTCATGAAGGAGAAGTCGCGATACAGAGAGGATTCACTGTACTTCCATTTTTTTCTTATTTTCAAGACATCGAAAAAAAAGAGTTTACTACTTTGGGCTGTGTGAGAAACTTCCGATAAATCTTACACTTTTAAAACTCATTAGGAAGTTACAGAAAGATAGCAAGATCCTCTTTAATGCTAAACAGAACAATTCCTCTCCAGAAATTTGAAAGTTTTGTTTTTACAAAATACTTCCAGAGATGCTGTTTGAAGTATGTCATCATATATGCATAAGTGAAAAATTTAATTGGATACAGACATGCTCTCTAGAGCAGCCCCTTTAAACAGAAACATTTAGCAAATCCCTTTAAGGCTTCTCTTAAATCCAGTTACTCCCTTGGTATGGAAATGCATAATCTGAACAAAACAAACCTGAACACTTTTGGTATTTTAAATACAGAATAATAACAACCCTTGGTACTACACGGGTTGGGTTTTTTCTTCTAATATTAAGTATGCCACTATTTTTTAACAGCAAGTCACCTTTTCAGATCCTCTGGCTTTCCCCATCCTCTGATGAAAAGTTTAGTGAGGAGAAGCTTTCTGTACAAGACATCTAATTTACTTACACCCATTAGCAGCACGCTGACATCTAGAAAAAAGCACAGGCAAGAATGAGGCAATTAAAGGGGTTGTTACCATGAGTGGCAAGTTCACCGATTATAACACAAAGTAGCTTCTTATTTACTTTCTGCACCAATGTAAAACCATTTACACCAAGAAAGTTACCCTGGACATTCAGAACAACTCTTCATTTGAAATGAATATGAAGGCAGTTAATACCACCTGTAGGAATGTAAAATGCTTTATTATAGCCAGGTATTTATTACACAATTGATGACAAGCCAACGGAAGAGGCACATAAGGTCACAGAACTACATCTTCAACCAGTGCTAAGCACATTGTATTTACATTGATAAAGCAAAGACTGACGTTGGTCTCTGTCCTCTCAATACACAGCAAAAAACTTTTAAGTTAACACTTCCGGCTTTCATAAACACATCTCAGAACAGAAGCTTGAAACTGTATTTGGGTTTAAACAACTAGAAAACTGTATTTCTAGCTCATTACATTTTTCATTTATAAGAAAGACAAAACATGTAGTTCCGGTCGCTGTTGCAGAGAAAGCATATTTTTGTAACCTTGCCCTCATTGACATCTTAAAACATAATCATCATAAAACATCCCAATCCTTATTTTATCTATTTCTTTCCATTTTTTTCCATTTCTACAGTTTTCAAATTTCTTTCAGCTTCCCACTCCTTTCAGGAAAGAAATTACACCATCAAAATCCTTGCTTTCAGCAAATATTCTAGACCAAATACAGCTCAAACTAGTGAGATTTTTGGCAAGCTGAGTATTACTTTCAAAGCAATACTTACTGAAGTGAACAGGGAGCCACTGCAGGGAGCTCTTCCAAGGAGGAAAGGGAGGAAAAAACCCACCACAAAAAGGGACAACTCAAAATTGGTTTCTTGATTTGCAGGTTATTCAATTAAAAAACGTCCAGGATCTGCATACACCTAAAAAACCCAACAGATTTAATAATCAAAGACTTGGTTAGTAACTTCATTTCAGGCATTTTCCAGTATTTCCAGACCCCTCCATACTAAATAACCTCATCACACTCCAAAACAGTGTAATTTAATTCATGTTTCGAGGGTTTTTTTTAGTTTCATTTTAATCCAATGGCATTTATTCTGCCACACTCTAATACAGCCATTCTTAAAAAAAAAAACTTGCCTGAGTAGAACAAGTTAAAATTGTGGTCAGATTAATAAAAACATTCCTCTGCACTTGTAAAAAGTAAATAATTAAGACTCAATATACAGGAAAAAAAAGGAGAACTCTTTAACACCTAGGGTAAGTTATTATCAAAGCAGGAATTATAGACAACTTGAGGCACTTGAATACTGGAAAAAAATATACAGAAAGTCATAATGGCTGTAGGATGGTTCAGTCATTACAGGATTGAATAACATTACATGAATTAACACATGAAATGATCAGAAAGTCAAAGAGGGGACCTTGTATTTTCAAAACATACAAATTTTTAGTTCCTACTCCCCCAGTCCCAAACAGTTGACTGTGTGATCTTATTCTGATCCCTATCTGCTTGGTCGAACAGAATCACAACCTCAATAGTAGCATTTTCCTTGCCCCCTCTGGAAATATCCATCGATTTCATGTGCTGCTGCAGCATCTTACGGGAAATATTTGCTTGCCTTTGCAAGGCCTCTCCTCTGTTTTTCTGGAGCAGGTATTTTCAGGGTGTTAGGAGACAGGGATTGCAGCACAGACTGGACCTTCCACAAGGCTGGGAAGATAGTTCAGAGCAAGTGCACAAGAGTAAATCCTTGCTGTCAAAAATATACTAAAACTTGGCAGTTCTGTCGGTACACGACTGGCCAGCAATTGTGAAAAGGAAACTCAGCTAATGTTTTGATGCTCAGCAAAGCAGCCTTGCATATTTTGTTTGGTTGATTTGTTGTTTTGTTGGTTTTAAATCCTCTCCAAAATAAAAGCCAACTAAAAGAGAAAGCAGGAAGATGTGGACTTTGCTTTGAGTCCAAAGTCTGGCATGAGGAGCTGCTGCACCAAGGGAATGCCAAAACAGCTTTCTAGACAAGTGCATTGTATTTAAATGCAATAAGGCATTGATTGAATGAAGACTCTGAAGTAACTCAGGATATTTCAATTAATCAAAATCAAGATTAAACCACTACTGGAAAGAGTACAGGAAACACTAAAATAGAAAAAAAATATTCCTAGTAGAAGAAGTACGGTGTATAGAATTTCTCAGAAATATTACTGAGACAGAATAAGGGCCATCCTCCCAAATTTCTTCATTCGGTAACAAAAGGGAAAGACACGTTTCAGCCACTGCCCATCCATGCCCACATGTAAAGGCAATTACAAACACTTCCACTGTCAGAAAAGGCAAAACACTAAAATAGAGGCTGAAGTTTCATAACTTCGCATTCATGAGAGTCTTTTAGCAGTGAGAGTTTGAAAGTGGTGAGAATCAGCAGAGCTTGTTTTGGAATGCGACTGGATTTCCATCACTTGACAGCAGGCAGGTCACACACTGATCCCTCTGTAAGACACTCAGCCGGGAGCAGAGACCTGACAAAGACGCTGCAGTTGTGTAGCCCCAGAGACACCATTTCTGCTATGAATCCTGAATGAACACATTGTTAGCACGGTAAGACCTACATAACTTTAAGTTGTGAATGGGAATTGCAGCAGATTCAAAAGCACACTAACAAGTGAGCCACTAAAACCCCCTGCCATTTAAAATTGTGTTTTTCAGAGAAGACAACAAGGAAAACTAGAAATAATTATAAGTAAGCTCCTGCTCTAGGAAGAGTGTTTTCCTTTGCTTCTAGAACTCTCATCCTGCACACTAAATATAAACTTCTGGCATGTACACTTATTTCATTGAAATAGACAAAAAAATTCATCGAAAAATCCAACACATAAAAGGTCAGCCAACTCCTTACCCAGTGCAAGCAGCTTCAGTTACAAGCACAGCGCCCCTGGGAAGTTCATAAGGACTTTATGAAAGGCCCAGAGTGCTGCTCCGATCCTGTACATGGATGTGACACACCTCCCAGGCAAGTCAGCCCAAAAAAGCCATCGTGACGGGCTTTCTCTTTCAGAAAGCTGAGTCCTTAACTTCCCTACCCTGCTTTATGTAAAAACATCTCTTCCAATTACCGCCAGGTCCTTTTGTCTCCGACAGATGAAATGACCGCCTAAAACCAAAGAAACCGCAGAGAAGCCACGGAGACAAACCAGACACAAGCCCCACGACTCCGCGCCACAGGACGGGCACGGAGGGGCCAGAGATGAACAAAGGGGCCCTGACCAGGGGCGTGAGCAGCTCCTGCACTCCGGATTCAGACCGGGAATTGGGATCCCCGATTCCAAACCCCCCCAGCCCCCACAGGCCGCCCCGTCGGGACCCAGCGGGATGACAGACACGGAGCCCCGCGGCCCTCCCGCCACCCCGAGCCTCGCCCGGGCCCCGATCTCGCCATGAGGGGCGGCGGCGGCTCCTGCCCCCAGCGGGNAGGAACCGGCCCGGCCGCGTCCTCCGCCAGCCCCAGCCCCGGTCCGCGGGCCCGGCAGCGCCAGCTGCGTCCTTCCCCAGCAGGAAAACACAAACCCAGTCGCTCGGGAAGTCCCTAAAATGCACCAGGCGGATCATTGTGGCGCAGAACTCTGGGGTTTGATACGTATCAGCCTTTGTAGGTAGGCAGGAGTTGGTTACTTGGGGTTTTTTGCCCTCCGACACGTAGTTCAAACTTGAACGTGTACAGCGGTATTGACTTTAAGGTCTTTGCTGAAATGCTCTCAAACTTTAAGCGTTTTCAGCTGAAGTCTCGAGCGTGACCAAGTGCAGCATGTGCAGGTGTTGGGCAGAATTCTCCTCGCCCGTGGTGACAGTAACATTGACAGAGGACACTTAGAAACACCGAACCACGGCACTTAAGGGCTGTAAATACGTCTGAGGAACTAAATATAAAAGTCATACTGTGATTAGTGTAATACTAAGATACCAGTACCGAATGTATTATTAGTGTATAGTTATATTAACCTTAACATTGCAGATATGCCTAAGTCTATGTATGATTTATATAAACTCTGTTTATAAACTGTTCAGGCCTATATAATAACCTCAGTCTACATCTTTTGGACAGTTTTGTTAAAGTTTATAAGTTCTATTTTAATTTTTTCCTGCAGTCCTTCCAGCCTTCGTCTTATCTTTTACACAAAGCTTTTATATTGTCTTTCTATTTTCTCATGGTAAGAATAGACTGGCCATGGCTTTTAGTCAAATCAGTTGTTGCTGAGGTTTGTGGTTCTTTCAAGGTTACAGCTGTGAGTAGATTTCTGGAGTTCTGTGGTTTAATGCACACTTCTTAAAGCCTTTGTATGATGTCTGTGATGCTCCAAAGTGGCTCTGCAAAGAGACTGCAAAATTAAAGACCTCTCTAGATAGAGATGTGTTATGTGATAACGTTTCTGTTACTTTTTTGATTTGCCAATCTAGTATTTTTTTCAGAGAAAAAGAAATTCTTCGTAGTCTTTGCTGAGTGGAAATCCATTTTTGCATAGCAATTTACACAATTTTATTGAGAGATTTGTAAAAAAATGTATCAGTGTCCTAGCAGAGGATCTAATAGTGGTCTTTTCCTCTTTTCTTTGGGTTTAAAAACAGGGATGTTGCAGAAACACAAGATCATTATAAGAGCAGATGGCGATCCATCTGGATTATGTACCTTACAATGTTTCTCAGTAGTGTAGGTGAGTAAACATGGGGGATTCTGATGTTTAGGTTTGAAAGTTACAGGCTTTTCTACATTTCAACTGCATAGCTTCTCTAATGCTACTGTTGTTCTAGAATGTCAGAAAAGGTGCATTTTCTGATTCTTCAGAAGAGATGACTAGCCAATTAAACAAAAAGTTACATTTAATGTGAGAAGTTATTAAACTGTTCTGAGACTAAATGGCATATTGCATGAATCTGTGGTTTATGACTGTAATAGTTCGGGGTAAGAGGTAGTGGAAAGGTAAGGTTATTGCTCAGAACTGAACAAAGCAAAGGTCACACTTTTATCAACCAAACTGGAACAGAAATAGTGCGGAGTTCTTAAGAGGCAAGATCTTTATGGGAATGTATGTACATTTCAAAATATGTATCAAAACTTGTTTTCTCCAACAGGACTTTGCATCTCCAGTGCAGAACAAATGACAGTTTTATTCCTGAATAACTCCCCCTGGAAACAAGAGTTCTGTTGATTTTTGACCTGTGGTGATTTTCTGTGGGTCTAGAAATTATTCTGAAAATCATAGGATACATCAGCAACTTTTTTATCATTATTATTTGATGAATTAAAATTTATTTGACTAAACAATATAGTTATGTCAGTATATCAAGAAATTCTTTCTACTTTGGGGACTTTGTCTTTCTGTTGGCAGGACAACATAGGAGGTTTTTTGTTTAGTGTGTATCCACCTATAAAATGACCTTTTAAAATACTTCCTCCTGTTAGGAGGAACCAGTCCTTTAAAAAAGCACTTAATGCAGGTTTTTTCAGGTAACAGATTGATGCACAAGTTTAGACTATAATACACTTAAGAGACAGAAATGAACCTGTAATAATTGTTTCAGTTAAGTGAATTACTGATAAAAGTGGCAAATAAAGTAACTTCAGTGTTTTTACTGTGTTGCAGGTTTCTCAATTGTAATTATGTCTGTGTGGCCATATCTCCAAAAGGTTTGTGAGCATGTTTTCCTTAATTTGTAAGAGCAGAAAACTCCTGCTCAGAGAGTATGTTATAGAGAACTTGGCATTTTATTTAGGAAAAGAAAAAGTAAAGGCAAGTGTGTGGTTATGAGAAACTCTTACTATGCCATCCACTTACACAGCTTTTAGTATTTCTTTTAAAATATGGTCAGTTGATTTCCTGAATTGATAAAGGTACATCATAATCCAGAAATGTTTGGTTTTCTAATATCATTTCACTGTTTTCTTAGAAAGTGAATCAATAGAAATCTCTTTATTAAAGCATAATACACAAGACTGGTCTGCATTCTGAAAAAAAATGAAAACAGGAACCTGGAGGTAGAAGTTGCTCTGTAAATGTCACGTTGTTGCACATAGATCTTGATATGTATTCCTAACAAGGAATTGGCATTGTTTCTGGGTAGTGGTTGGTTGTTGCGTTCTTGTTAAAAGTCTCTAAAACCATAATTTAATGTGTGCTAGGATTTTACTGCTCCTGGAATTGCAGCTTGAAGAGCAAATTTGGAAGAACATATCCTGAACAGAGTCCTAGAGGTATCATTAAAAGTGAGGCTGGTGCTGAATTCTTGGAGAATCAAAGAAAATGCAGGATCAGCCTTGTAAATCCAGACAGATTCAGGCATACTCAGAGATTACTAAAGTGATTCCTTTCTCCTGGCATGTAAATTGTGTGCTGTACTGCTTATGTCTGTAGCCTAGAACATCAGTGCTGTACGCAAGCTTCTGGAGCTTGCTGCAAGTGAGCCATTTCCTGCCTCGGAAGCAAAGCACGTTTTACTGGTTTGGTGCATTGCTGGAGAGAGTTATCCAAGGTGTATTACCCCAGACAGAATATTACAGTACAGAGTAATTCCAGGTACTAATTCAAAAAGGGTGTTACTGCTAATATAAAACACTGTAATACTTCATCCACAGAATTATGAATGTGTTTCTGCAGATTGATCCGACAGCAGATGCAAGTTTCTTGGGCTGGATCATAGCTTCTTACAGCATTGGACAAATGGTTGCCTCTCCCCTGTTCGGCCTGTGGTCCAACCACAGACCCAGGAGAGAACCTCTCGTTGTTTCCACTGCGATTTCAGTAGCTGCTAATTGTCTTTATGCCTATGTCCATGTACCCCATTCACACAACAAGTACTACATGCTGACTGCACGTGCCCTTGTGGGATTTGGAGCAGGTAACCACAGCAGAATTTACATTTCTGAAAATTATTGTGTGCTGCCTCTCATGTAAGACAGTTAACAGTGTGGTTTAGTACCAGTAGTAAATAATAAAAATGCTAGAGGGAGTTCTGCGGTTTATTTTCTTGCAAAATAAATATCATTCAACAGTTTAAAAATATAACTTAGTATTTACATGAACATCTCGTTTTGGTTTGGGGTTTTTTTGAAGGAAACGTGGCTGTAGTTCGGTCGTATATTGCGGGTGCCACTTCCCTCACGGAAAGAACAAGTGCCATGGCCAATACCAGTGCCTGCCAAGCAGTTGGCTTCATATTAGGGCCAGGTAAAGCATCTCTTCCTTCACTTCTCTAATGCTTATTAGGATGAACTTGGGCATTGGAAGTAGGAATCCTCAGCAGGTGTATGTTGGTGACTTTAAGGCACAGTTTGTCAGTGGCATCAGAATTGAATAAATGGGCTCTAGTACATCTATGCTGGTGTAGGCCAATACAAATGAAACATTCTAGTCTAATTGCACTGCACCCATTTAAACTGTAATTAAAAAAAAACCCCACTGCTTCTTTTCTCTCTGGTTTGCCCATAGCACAAGAGATAGTCCATTCCTAGCCCCAATGTTTTCCTTGTAGGAGGAAGAGGAAAGAATAGTAAATCAGCTGTCTGCCAAGAAAATTAACCATTGGTACACTCAGAATTCAGTTCTTTTAACTGTCGTGGTGTTATTTATACAGTGTATTTGCATGTAACCACGTAGTTTTTTGCCTAGTTGAGACCCCACTGGTATCCTCCAGTTTATGCAGAGGATTCTCAAAATGTGAAAGGTTTGACAGGGATATTTAAATTTTACTTGGCAATCAGAACAACTCTGGTTATCCAGTTTTATATGTTTATTCTATGTGTGTTCTAATATTAATTATTCCCAAGATTTTCATGGTACATTTATGTTTTTAAGTTTTTCAGACATGTTTTACACTTATTGGAGAAGAAGGGGTAACATGGAAATTACTTTGTCTTCAGCTGAACATGTATACGGCACCAGTTTTATTTGGAGCTCTCTTGGGAGTTATTAATATTATTCTCATCTTTGCCATATTCAGGTAAACAAGTGGAAAAAAAAAAGATAAATATTTTACCTTGGTTTTGAGGGTGATTTGTAGCAAACAATATGCTGCTTAGCAGGAGGACTAATGTAAAACTGTAAGTTATTTATTTTTTCAGTGTTTCTATATTAATATTATATTTTCATTGGGCACATAAATTAATCATGGAGATGTTACAGTCAGAAAGTAAACTGATTTTAAAAGTTGAAGTTGTTAGGCTTGTAGCTTAGCCTTGGTGTATTTTTAACCTTGATGGTTTCTGCCCGTTTTTTTCTCTAAGGAGAAATAAAGTTGGCTTGTCAGGAGGGATCTTGCTGTTTGTGTCTTTCCTTTAAGAATCTCAAGGGGGGGATTTTTATTCATTATCCCATTTTTGTAGATGCATATGGATACGTGATACTCTCCCACCAGAATATTTTCTCTCTTGAATAGGATGGTGATAACTGCAGTCAAATGTAAGCTTCACAGGTGATGTTTAAAGGAGCTGTGAATAATTATTATATAAGATGATGTCATTTAGAGTTATTTTAACAGAAACTTGACTAAATAGTAAATCAAATAAATATGTGTATTAATGAAAACAATTCTAAATTTCTAGGGAGCATCGAGTGGATGACATGGGACGACAATGCAAAAGTATCAATTCTGAAGGAGAAGGTACCTATATTTTCTTGAAAACTTCTTGTGTGATTATGATTTTGAAGTACTCTCTTATTACTAAGCATTTAGAAAAATTCTAAGGTCTGATGCATTGGGAACTTGAAGTGCAAAATAGGCTACATCTCTCTGTAACTGCTCCAGAAATGGCTTCACATCCACATTTTGTCCTTAGTGCTATCTGGTAGCAAAGAAGCAAAAAAAAATTGTGTCGATCCGTCCCAATTTTCACCCCGAGAACTCTGTTGTATAGTTTCGAGACCTTGAAAGAGCAACAGGAAGTGTTTTGGTTTCCATAGATAAGATATGTAAAGAAGTTTGCTTATTTTGCTGTCACTAAGGACTTGTCAGTCACTGGGAAAACAGCCAGTGTAACCAATTTGAAAATAATTTTCTCTAATTGTCAGAGGAATTGAAGTTTCAACAATTCCATTTTGATTTAGAAACTTTATACTTAGGTTGTGTTAATGTAACTGCTTAGCTGCCCACCAACCTGTATGTTAAATACTTAACAGACTGAAATTTATGATGGTACAAAAACCACTCAGTTTGCAGTTTAGATAATTCTTTTGTTTTGTTGCAGAATATGATGCTCTACATCAGGACACAGAAGGAAATGTTGACCATGTTGCAGTGGTAGCACTCAATATTCTCTTCTTTGTCATCTTGTTCGTGTTTGCTGTCTTTGAAACGTAAGTTTGTATATTTCCTTTCAAAATAATTAGACATGTAAAGTAGTTACATTGCGATTGCATGTGAAGGCTTTTCTTTTCCACTCGCTTTCTTAACCAGCTCTTCATAAATATAAGTCCAAAACCATTTATAATCAGTCTGATGCGTACAGGGTCTGATATTTTTTTTTCCACCTCTATTACTCTGGCTTGACTTTAACTCCATCTTTTCATGAAATAGATTAATGATGCTTCAGAGTATGGCTGGTGCAATGCAGTTGTGAATTTTGTCTAGTGAATTTAATTTTAATAAGTGATGCATGACAGCATTAGTTTGTAATAGTCTCTGTTTTCTGATGAGCCCATCAAGAGGAAAGGCTTCTATACTGCTGTGTTTGGTGTTTGGGACAACTATGTATGGAAACAACTATATAGAAGCAGGGTTTTTTAATTACTGTATTTTTGTTCTCTTATTTTAGTATAGCTACTCCATTGACGATGGATATGTACTCCTGGACCAGGAAACAAGCTGTTTTTTATAATGGAATAATCCTTAGTGTGATTGGCATTGAATCAGTTATTGTTTTCATGGTGGTTAAAATGCTATCAAAAAAGTAAGTTCTTGAAATATTGTTTTAGTAAGTATGAAAAGCATTATGGCAAGGTCACATGTTTGTTACATAAATCTTTCACTTGGTAATGAGTCTGGGTTTGCGATGATAATGAAGTACTTAAAATTTTGGCACTGCCATGATGCTGTGGTTGTTCTTTATTATGTTGACATAACTTAAAACTAGTTTTTCTCGTGATTCAAGGATAAAAGACAGTCAAGTAAGGAGGTTAAGTTGATTTTGTCATTTTTCTTGCAGGTTTTTTGGTCACATACTTTTTTCCCCACAAACTAATGGACTATGTTGTTAGCAGCTACATAAATCTTACGTTATTTAAATAAAACATTTAATTGTAATTTCATTGTTTAATAGGACTGGTGAGCGTGCCATACTCCATGGAGGCTTACTGATTGTCTTGATTGGATTCTTCATCTTATTGCCTTGGGGAAAGAAACTACCAAATATCCAATGGCAAGGTATAGTTCAAGTCATACTAAACCATCTTCATAGTGTTTTTTTGAAAGCTTTTTATTTTTGTTCTTAATGGTATGGATAACTTATTTTTACAGAAATAAAGAATAACTCCATTCCCAGCACAGTTCCCACTGAAATGTTAATGCCTCTCTGGAGTTGGCAAGAGATGCAGCTGCCATCCAACCACACAGAGCCCGTGGGCTGCCCTGTCACACAGTCCTGGTGCCTCAATACTCCAATGGTCTACCTGGCCCAGTACCTCAGCTCTGACGTACTCATAGGGTTGGGTTATCCTGTTTGCAATGTCATGTCGTACACATTATACTCAAAAATCCTAGGACCAAAGCCTCAGGTAAGCATGAATTCCAAACGGTTTATGTCATTTGCTCTCCAAGACTTTGCATGCTCCTGATTAGAATAAAGGATCTAGTTAAAATTCCTTTTGGCATCAGCCAAATAATAGTGTGTTGCAACCAGGGCAGAACTTTGCTGGAACTCTCATCTCTTAAACTCCAAGGCAAGTCCCTAGAGGAACTAGAAAGCAAGGCTTGGGCTATTTATGCAAATCCTATAGTACCTGACTTCTTGGGAAGAATCACTTTTGTAACCATCAATTACATACAGTACATAATATCTTGCATATTCGTGCCTATTGATTTGCATCTTCACAGATTCGTGGAATATTTCTCAGTGAATATTAATTGGCTGTTCACAGAGCATGTCCCCATGGGGCTCACTGAGGACAGCCACACTTCTCTCCCTTATGAGTGTTGCAGAGGTTACATGGCAGGGAAGGTTTATAGCAGGTGATGTACCCTCCTACAGCACCGTCTGTGCCAGGAGGGGGGTGCCCCGCCATGTCCCAGTGTGAGGTGCTCTCACGTGTTTGTCCCCACCAGCACCTTTTCGGGGGGTGCCTGCAAACTGCGAGTGGGGACTGATGAGCTCCTGCCCTGCCGTGGCCCTGCTGAGCCTCCCCACCACGGCAGCAATGCAAGCATGCCCAGCAGCAGCTGCCCAGCGAAAAGGAGGCCCAGGGATTCTCCAGCTGTCTCCCCCATTGGAGAGGGCTCAGAAACACTTCTGTTTGCTCTCCTGTGCTGTGAGAGGCTGGGGGGGAGGTGCTGAAAATGCTCCCCAGGGCAGTGGGGGGCAGGGAGATGGGTGTGGCCTATGTGCATATACATGCTTGTGGATTGGGCCATTTGCAGAACCCCCACAAGATCTGTAACCTGCCAATGTGGAGGCAAGACTGTATTTGGAATATCAATATGGAATATTTCTCTTAGTTTATTGTATAAAGACTAGTTATTGGCATTTTATGGTGGTGAAACACATTGCAAGCTGATATTACTGCTTAACAAAAAACTTTATTTTTTCACCATTTTTTCATGTTATATTTTGGTAAAAGAGACTAAATGCTTTGAGCCAGAATTCATTTTATTGAAAAGCTGTAGAGTATGAATGGAGCCTTTGAAGTAATGCTTAGAGAGGCTGCACAGTACTCTTGGAAACAAAGTAATCAGTATTTTAATAAGAGATTGTTTAAAAATTACTGGCAAGCCAAATCATTCCTCTATCACTAACATAAGCTTTTGATCTGCTATAGGGTGTCTACATGGGATGGTTAACTGCCTCTGGAAGTGGAGCACGAATACTTGGGCCTGTTTTTGTGAGCCAAATATACACTCACCTGGGACCGCGCTGGGCATTTAGCTTAATCTGTGGAGTGGTTGTAGTCTCTCTCTTACTCTTGGAGATAGTATACAAGAGACTAATTGCATTTTCTGTCAGATATGGAAGAATGCAAGAAGAGAACTGTTAGATAGGTATTTAAAAAAAACCAAAACCAAACCTGATGAGAAGTAATACTTAGTTTATTACTGCCTTTTATCAAGGAGTACCTAACCACTGACTTTGTTGGCTGTGTGCTAACTGTACACCTCACACATTACTTACACACTGACAGAATACAGGACTTGGCCATATCCTAATATCTGTATTGCTACACCTGCTCCAGTAGAGCTTTTGTATTGTGCTTTTGTAGCAGCAGAGGAAGGGATGTGGCAGGTTAAATCACTACAGTGGCACATTTGAAGTGTGTACAGTTTAAGTGATTCACACATACACTGAATGCAGCTGTGAAGGTCAGAGGTTACACACATCCTTTCCAGAAAGAAACAACAGAAATGTTATCTTGATTCTGTGAATCAGGATTAGTAACTCCTTTGTAAATACAAGGTTAGTTGAGCTGCATGCACTTTGTACGGAGACATCCCTACTTGAGCAAACCTTCTGATGTTTGGTTTGTTGGCTTATACACACTGGTTAATACAGACTGTCTGATTCTGGAACCTGATAGGTAACATCAGTACATCTCCAGGATTTCAACTGCAGTGTGACAGAAGCATAGACAGAAGTAGTCTGTGTGTGATTTGGGTCTTTAAGGTGGTTAAGAGGCATTGAAAAAACTGTCTGTGGTTGTTACTTGAATTACAGTGAACAATATGTGCAATTTTTCCTCTCCTGTTTTGCTGACTGCCTTTTTGTAGCAAGAAAGATAACCTGCACTGAATTGAAAAATGCACAGTTTTTCTTAACTACAAGAAGGAATGACTAAGTATGATAGTTTACACTTCAGAAAGATTTTTGAGAATTAATGCACTGTGCTGAGCAAGGGTAGTAATTAAGTGAAAAGAGAAAACTGGCTCCTTGGGTGTTCACTCTTATCCATACATTCTTTTTATAACAGGGTACAAAACCCAGGAATTTACAATGTTTTAATTATTCAGAGGTTATTTTAAGAAGTGGAATTGTAATCTTCCTTCATAACGAGGTCTAAGGTGAGCTGCAGCGGTTGGTTTTAGCTGTTTTAATACTACTGGGAAAAAAACCCTGGAATTACTCCAGGATGAGAGTTGTATCTGCTGTTTAATGTCTCTATTATTTGATCCTTATTGAATTTAATAAATACAAGTATGTATTCCTATGTAATCAATTGTTCAAACACTAAGAGCCTACTGAACTAAAAGATGATTTTTTCAAAACTGACTGAAGGAAATACAGAAATCTAATTAGCCCTCAAGGCTTTCATACTATAGAATCACAAAACCTTATGAGAAAAGACTTCACTTCTATAAGCTACTTCATAATAAATGCTATCTCTGTATCTCTTTTGGTGTTCCTAGTGCTAGGAATTTGTTTGCAAGCTATTTCCTTGATTTGGACATGACGAAGTAATCAAAATTCTCTCTTTTAGGCACTAGATGAAGGAGAACTGACTTGTTATCAAGGCTAGTTCAGCTCCAAGCTGAGCAGTGCTTTCATGTAGCCATGACCAGCTCCTCTGAAAGTCATCTTCCCCTCCCTCGCCCAAACCAGTTGGGTCCCACTCAAGCCTTTCTCCTGCCTTAGAAGGAAGTCAGAGTCTTTAGGTACAGACACAAACACCATCAGGAGTGTTGGCGCACTTGAAGTAAAATGCTACTGTTTATGATACTTAGTTGTTCTTAAGTGTGACTCAATGTATAAGACAAGGTAAAGGTATCTAAAGTTAATAATTTGTTCCAAGTAATGAACCAAATCAGTTCCTACAGCAAGTGGTGTTTGCCTTTCTATCCCTTCTGCTCTTGGGTTTAGTGATTCATAGGCCAGAGGTAAAATACTGAATATACACAAAGCAAAGCACAAGTTTTTAGTTCAACAAGATGTAAGTAACTTTGTGCAACAGTTTCAGACTGCTTCTCCCCAAGCTTCACTCAGCCCTAAATTCCCAAAATGCGACACTCTAAAACACCAGTTCAGCTCCTGTCATAAATTGAGCTTAACATGTGGAGAGCTCTTGCCTCCAACTGCATCTTGATCATGCAACAAATACTCCAGACCATTACCACTGCATTTATTTTTTTTTATCAAATGCTTGTGCAGGGAAGTTTAAGCTGCTGCTGCTACAAAAAATAAAAACAAAGCGTTATAAAACATATACATATTTACATATATTACTTGTAACACAAAAATATAAGTTATTTACAAATACAAATACTTCAACAGCAGAGATGCTTTTTCCTTGGCTGTTGGCACTGAGTAAGCAGCGGGGTGAGAAAAAATACAACAGATTCAGATTATTTCCAAAAACTTATTGCAATCAAGAATTAAGTTGCTCAAAGTTTTGCTTGAGCAAGTTTATCCATAATTTCAATGAAAAACATGTTTTGTATACTTTACACAGAATTTGCTACATGTAAACAGAGCAAACCTTCCCTTCCTACCTTTTTACCAGATTTTGGAAGAATTTCTGGATAAGCTGAGCAATATCAGTCACTTTACTTGAAAGTCAGTGAGTGAGTTTATTAAGCTCTCAGGATGTGACATCCAGTTTGCTTTAAATCAGTGAGGACCAGCTGGATTGGTAAACATAACCAGAATAGAAGACAGACAGTGCAGCTTCTCCTTGATGTATTCTGGCAACTTATCATTTTCTCCATACCTAGAAAGGCAAAGCAGCATTGAAAAATTTAGATGCCTAAATAACTTATTTTACTTCAAGACAGTATAAATGTTTCCATACATGAGTTTTCTCACCTTCCCTGTTTCAAATACTGTACATAAATTGTGGCTGTACACTTGAGACCAAGTACATAGATGCATTCCCAGCTTGTTCTATTAATTTGTTATCCACAGTTCAGTCAAAGCTAGGGGTGCTTCTCTTTATTTATTAATACTACAAAGGCTAATAAACTGTGAAGTGATTGAAAAGCTAGGTTTTAATATTTACAAGCCAAAACTGACAGTTACCTGGACTGTTTTATAGTAGGAACAGACTCACCTGGTTGTCTGACCATCTGGAGATGTGTAAGTGATAGAAGAAACCCCTGCTTGGGCCACCATCTGGGATCCATCATTAAACTGAACCCACACTGCTCCACTGCTCAGCTAAGGAGAGAAGTTGCATTAAGGTGGGAGGATATGAAATACAAAATTGCATACTTAGTTTTTCTAATAACTGAACATGAAAGTTTTTCAGAGTTACTGAAGGGACTTTGCTATTGTGGCTGGTCTTCTAAAGATACAGACTGCGTGGATACTGCTTTGGAATAAGCAGTCTCATGTAGATTTCCTAAGGTTTCAGATGCTCAGCTTTAGTCATCCTTGTCGACCACAGTTAAATAAAGAATTACCTTTATCTTAACCACTCCAATAAAGAAATTTTAAATAGGATCAAACAAAATAGAGGCCCAGTTTTGAGTGCTCACAGTGATAGACACTACAGAAAAGCAAAGGAAAATGTGTTGGTAGGGAAACAGCTTTTCCTGTTTTAAAGGCAGATTCCTTTCTCTTGTACAAATCTGGTAGATTATCTGTTAAAAACTCTGTGATCACCCCTTTACATCTATATAAGCGAACAGGCAAGTTCAACAGTTCAGTTTTTTACTCGAGTCAAATTTAAATGACAGAAGACACATAGGAAAAATTGTGACAACAAATACTATTATTTTCATTTCTACTTATGTAGTTCACCATGGTATTTACCTAAGACATTTCTTTAAAAGCATCTTTCCACATACTTATTTTAGATCTAAACTGTAGCAAAGCACAACTGAATTCTTCACAAATATGTATCTCAAATTTAAAAGAAAAAGAATCCACTTGCCACCTTTATTAGTATTAATTTCTCACCTGAGAAGCCCAACCAACATTTTTCACAAAGACAGATTTTACAAGTTGGGCTGAATTTGGACTGCATTCCGTTTGATGAACAGATGAGCATGTAGTTTCAGCAGTGTTGGTCAGAAATGTAGGCTTTTCATATGACACCACCTAGAACAGATGCACAGACTTAGCAGCCTTAGTGGTAATTCCACTGATGATGCTGTAGTGATCAAATATCACCTGTTCATATATACAGATGGATTTAGCCTGTATGCTTCATTTAACAGCATTATAGGATAAAAGCCCCACAGGATTTTGTAGGACTTCCTGTATTCCCAAAGGAATCACTAAGTGGACTTTTTCTACTTAAACCATGTTTTTTTTTGTCAGAAAACCCTGTCCAGCTTCAGAAGATTTTCAACACATTATCAAGCAACCCTCATTCAGATGAGCACTCAGCCACTATTTTACAAAAGTACAGACACAGCTATTAATTGGAAACTAGAATATAAAGCATTAATAGAAGACTTGTACAGCACATACAGGTTATAGGTTTAGAGAGAAGTGATTAATCAAGGGTAACAGAGGATCAGATAAGGATACAGCAGCCTTTAACTGCTTTAACACCACAACTACTCCCTACAAGGAACATGTTCTACCACTGAGATACCTCGTCACAGAGAGGAGGTGCTGTGCTTAGCAGTGGTTAAGATTTCAGTGTTCAGTGAATAGATACAAATCATGGAACGCCTCAAATAGGAGAATTTGGTCAGTAAATAGATCAGGATCCAGACAGAAACAACAAGCTGTACCTCAGGATATACAGATGTAGTTCAAGTATCAAGGATACTTCAGTCTTTAAGAACTATTTCTGTTGTATTTGCTACATGGCAAATAGAGACGGAATTTGAATGATGAACCCTCAACTTACAACTCTAGTGATGGGTAACCTTCAGTCTGTGTGAAAATCGAGACCAGCTGAAGCCCTAAGAGAGTTTTTGTTGTCAGGTTCAGTTCAGTAAAGTGAGAATTGTCAAATTTTGAACTAAAGGACATGAGCTACACAGTCAATGAACAGAGATGCAGATCCAACAAAAGCATATTGATGTAGATTCAACAAAGTTCAGATGCCAAGACCCCAGTATAATTCAGTCAGCTGAGCAAGTTTTATCAGGACTATGATGCAGGAACCAAAGCTTGGTGGGTCTTTAAAACGCACTAGATGATATTGCTCACAAAGCCTTCTTGGCTACACATGTATTTTCACTTACCCTTTTTTATATACACACTAACATTTGATTATTTCAGAACCGCCTCAAGTGCCCACATCGTTTGTGAGTACCATTCAATACACACTACTGAGGGCATATCAGAGCTCTCAAATTGGAGAGTAAGCAAATTTCAAACTCTGTTCCTAGGAGGCATTTGTGGTAAAGTTTTGGGGCATTCTGATTTTTCAGATGGTCTTACATCCAGGTATTAAAAGTTAATTGAAATCAAAGTTAACATTTCTAGTCAATATGCTCACAGATGGCAAATAAAAGCCTATGTCCATACAAATATAATTCCATTAGTTCAAATAAAATGGCCATATTTGAATTTCTACAGGAGAGTAGTCTCCATGGAATGTTCTTGTATACTTACAGGACTACAGTTTGGAGTCTGAACTGGAGTAGAACTGGCAGCTTTATTTCTATCCAGTGCCACAACTTCTTTTGAACAGTTTGTATTGCCCAACAGTGGAGGTGCTACCACCTGTGGTGATTCAGTATTGCCAGGTTTTCTGGAAGAATAAGGGGAAAAACTGGGAAAAGGTCTGTCCAAAAAGGACTAAAGAAACAAGTGAGGAGACTTAGCTTTTTCTTCAATTCACTACGGATGGTGAAAGCACTTGATGGCACTGGTTTTCTGCAGAATTGTTTTTACACATGGTAATTGCTAGCCTGGTTTAGTCTGAATCTACAAGGGCATATTATCCTGGTATCAAATGAGGCTCTGCAGGTCCAAAATAAGGTGCTTTCATACATGACATTAATACTTATCTTGCTAATGACTATGAGCCTCTGTTAAGCAACCCTGGCTTTTGCAAACATTTGCTGCACAAGGCTGTGGAGTGGGAATATTCAGGTACTTAAATATTTTCAAGTGAAAGATACCTTCCAACAATTATTGGAAAAAATGGAACACTTCCACTCCTTTTTTCTTCCTCCAAAACAGCAGATTCCAGTGCAAGGCAAATACGATGTCCCTGAAATTAGAAGGAGTTTATTAAAGTTTTAAATTGAGAACTGTCTAAGTCTTTCATACACGCTTAGTGTGGCAGGTGAGCCCACACAAGGAAATTTTAATGGTACTGAATCGTTCAAGTCGTTTAGAGCAGACTTATCTGTTCTGTTTAATCCTTTCACCAGGGAGACAAACCTGCTTTACATACTAGCAAGAATTTCCTCTCAGTCTTTGTTTGTGAGGCATTGTTACTGTTACCTCTACACTGATATTTGCTCTTCCAAAAATCATCCTCCCTCCTTATAAGTGTAATGAAAAATACGAAAAGCAATACTGGGAGCACATTTGTGAAAGGGAAACAGTATTTTCAGGAAGCTGCTCTGCACTGGAGAAGGTCTACCTCATTTGCATGGTCCATATACACTTGTATGTCCTTCTTCAACCCTGCTTCACCTTCTCCTTTCAACGTGAAGGATTTCCCTGATTTTTCGATCACACGAGTTATACCAGATGTCTTGTGTATCTTTGCTCCTGTAAAAAAATGTAACTTTTAGTGTGAATTGTACAGAATACAGATTTCTGCCATTACATCTGACTCTACTGAAGTGTATCTCCATGACTGAATTACTGCAAGAGTAAAAGCACTCCTACAAGAGTTCTGTGTCTGGCAGAAATAAAAAGCTCCTTAAATTTGAAGTATGATGTTAATGGTACAACTTCTGTGGCCAAAGATCAGTATTTAGATGGGAAAAAGCAACCAATTGTTTTCTCCTTGAGTGGTCTTGGTAACACTATTACCTCAGCTAACAATGGAAAGTTTGGGGACACGCCTTTCACTGAGCGGGTTAAGTATCAAATGGAGATGCAAAGAAGAGCTCATGAATAAAACCAAGGTGTAACAAATAACACTTCAGCAACATGTACTTCCTGAAGTAAGGAACTTATGAATAATCAACTAATCTAAAGTGCTAGAGTAAAGGCAGAGGGGCCAAAAAACCTGTTTGTAGTGCAGTATTTTCTTCAAACTAACGTGACTGTTGTTTAGTTTGGCAATATTTCAGTGCAGTTCTATCATCATGATCAAACTATTTGCATAATTTCAGAAATGAGTACCTACCATCGTAAAAACAAATTTCAACATCTGCAGTGGGTGAATTTTCCATCAACATGCACTTGGCATATCTTGTATAGAATGTCACTTTGGGGGTTTTTGTTCTTACCAACTGCACAAACTTGGCTGCATACTGGTATTTTTTCCAGTACTTTTCTAAAAAAGAAAATTTTAAAACGTTTCTTAAAAGTTAGCAGATTAAACACTTTGCATCAGCCTGAAGTTATTTAAAATGCGTTTTTAATAGCTGAAGTTCATGAATAGTATTAAAGTACTCGACAGAAGTACTTTCAAAGAAACGGACTTATTTCCACCAACAGCTCCCAGTATGAATCAGGAAAAGACTTAAGTACACTACATTGTGAAGGGGCAACTACTTAGAAGTCCCATATAAAAGGATTTAAACCCTCTGGATTTACAGTTTCTTGTGAAGTTTCAGAATAGATTACAGTTAAATCTCAATTATCTGAAAGGTAGTGGCTAAAAGCCATAAAGTCCCAAGATTCACTTAAAATACCACAATAATCATCATAAATCTAAAATAAATCTCAGGTTACCTGGCAAGTTGTCAAAATTATACATGCAGGTGCCTTCAGGAGGGGAAGGAGGTGTGTCATCAAGAAGGAAACCTCTTCCTTCATTTGGATGATAAACTGCAATCTACAAAAAGGGAACAAAACCTGTGTTTAGTTGCCACTTAGTAGAGCACTCTGTACTTCTAACAGCTATGGAATTACCTCACAGTTTAATTAATTACTGTGATTTACCATTAACACTCTATTCTACTAAGTAATTATTTAACAGCAGTACTTTTTCAACAACACTTGACACGTTCCTAAAGTGCAGTCCAGTGCTGTGCTAGAAGAATTGCTTGCTCCCTATATTTGTATTGGTTGTATTATGGAAGGAAAAAGTCCAGAAGGAATAATCACTTAAATAAAAAACAAAAACCTCTGAATGAGCTCTAAGCCCAACAGTGAAGAAGTCCAAAACATACTCACCACATTTCCATCACAAGATATTCTGAGAACTTCTTTCACAAGTTCCTGTGAATGGTGTTCTTTTAGAAACTCCATACACACTTCTCCAGTATCTAGAATGCTCACCTGAAATATATTAAATATACAAGCTAAGCAAAAAGACCTTCACTTCTCAGAAAGGTAAGATACCACTTTCCCCCAAAATACAATTAAAAAATGCCTTTCTTTTTCCTCAAATGCACTCCAAACTTACAAATGCTTATTACAGTCACTTGTGTTACTAGTGCTATTAAAACAGAGCCCTTCAATATGACTGAAGGGTATCAGCCTCGTCACTGAGGGTGTGGCTTCTTAAGTGACAAATCAAACACACACAGGTCAGCTCTATTATGTTTTAAGTATTCTATATACAAGAACTAAGACCCATCTTACTAATATAACCTTAAATTATTAAAAATTAAGTTTCCTAAACCCAAATGATTCTAGTTTATCAAGTAATTTTTAAGAGACAGTTGCACTTGTTACCATTTTAAAAACTGATACATACCACGGCATTTTTTGTTTTTTGCCTGATTGGTTTCAGCCTGCGAGCGTTGAGAGGGGATATAATACTTTGCAGTGCAGGTTTCTGGGTTGCTCGTGGTTCTTGGCCCCACATTTGGGTTTGTTCTGAAGGTGACCAAAGGCCACATGGTTGAATTTTCTCAGATTTGCAGAGAGTTCCAGGGACACATTTCTTTGGGTTTCTCTGGTTTAAAGAATGTGGACAGTCGACAGATGCATCATGACTCCTTATATCTTTTATGGTGTTCCATGCATTTTTTGGTGCATCTTGCTGCACATCTAGATGATACTGAAAACCTCCATGTGCATTACTGTTGCCAGTTTGGTCTGCAAGTGGTCCCAGTGGAACTGAAAGCATCATAAAAGTACATTGGAGATTCAAAGAGTCATAGTCAGAAGGAAAAAACCTTATTATGGTTTTAAAAGCTCTTCGAAAGATCATCTTAGGAGGCTTTGTTTAAGTGAACAATGGGATTTCTTTAATCCTCAGTCCAAATCATCAGGCTATGACTTTAGCATCAATCAATAACACTGCTAACAAAATTCCAGTGTTTAAAATATGCTGTTACTGGACTTCAGTTATGATGGTCTACAGTCTTTATGCATCAAGTAATTTTTAAAAAGTATTTATTAACAAAATACTAAGATTTCAAACAGTCTTAAATAAGAATTAATCAGTTGAAAGACAGCTTACTTACCATTCAGATAACCACTAGTATCAAATTCCATTTAAGTTCCAGTTTATCTAACTAGGGTTTTACAATCAGAGATTTTAGTACTCAAGATGTTAAATGCATACTCCAAATCCCTTGTTTTATTTCCAGACAAAAACCTATTTTTATATTTAAGCTTCCTATGAGTGCTTCCCTAGTTTTGATATTTAAGCCCTTGATCAGTTTTCACCTCACCTACATAACTATTGCACTCCTCCAGCCATGTGCCTGAAAAATTGAGAAGGGACCAAAAATTAAATAGGATTATTCAAACCATACGTCATCTGATTCCAATTCCCTGTAGACAGGAAGGGAAGGAGTCCAGTAATATCAAACAAAAAAAGTCTAGAATAGATTTGTGGGGTTTTTTTATGATTAAAGGACATCATCTGCAAATAAGGTAACATGATGCAGGACAAATGCATAACACCTCCTTCCCTTCTGTCTCTTTTGTCCTTTCCTCCCCCTCTCCTTCTGCAGCCTCATTATCTTTCTCATTCCCTGAGGTCTTATCTTCTCTTAAGGTGTATTTGCATGTGTAAATTAACAGGGCTTTGAGGTCACCCGCTAATCTTTTGTCATGTATTCACACATTTCAGGTCACAACTGAATAATTATGGCAGGTTCTAAAATTCTGTTTTCCTCTTTTTTATTCCTAAAATACTATTAGAAAATAACAAGCTCGTTTCAGTAAACTAAATATTCAGATTCAATGTAAAAAGAAAGAAAATAGAGAAAAACCCACAGAAACTGTTCCAAGTCACTACTGCAACCTGAGTGCAAAAACACACACCATTTGTCTGCATGCTTCCAAGCCACTTCTGCATCGTCTCAGCCGGGGACTTCTGCTCTAATAAACCAACTTGGGGCTTCATTGGACAGAGATAATTCGAGCTGCAAAACAAAAGTGACAAATGTTATCAAGATTACCTCAAAGACACTTGCACAACAGGATGTTGTTATGTTACAGCTGCAGAGCACACAATACTTTTAGAACAGTTCAGAAATGCAAACAGCATTTTGCAGCTCTAAGCAGCACAGAACCTGCCTCTCTTCCACCAGGTAAAGCATTGGGTAAAGCATAAAAAATAAAATACTGTTTCCAAAAGGAATGAAAAGTTTTACTAATTTTCAGGACTAATTTAAGGGTGTTAGCACTCACTCTTGGAGCTGACGTACATGAACAAAAAAGACATAGACAATGCTGCCAGCAGTGGCTGTTCTCATATCCTACTCCTAACTCACAGGATAGGAAACAGTCCTGGAGAAGAGAGAGTGATGACATGACACTACTGACCCCAGTGGATCTCACTCAGCCTAACACAGATGCAGCTCAATTTGCAGGCAGTCCTACAACCTAAAATAATTTGAATTCATGCAAAATACAATCAATCTCAAAACTTATAAAGATTCTTTTACTAGCTTTTTAGCCAGTGTATATATTATATATATATATAGTCACAGGTGAACTCGAGCTTCAATCCACATGTTGAAGGATAACAAATACACAAAAAGCCAGTGACTGCAGTCACTGATCTGTTGTAAATTCACACTGAGCTCCTGCAATGTTTTTTATATCCACAGCCTGTACCTTTCTGCACTTTCTTTCTGTGATGATCTCTACTTTACCATTGCCACCAAAACCACCCCAAACCAGCAGAATATAAAAATCTAATTTAGGTCTTAGGACCTCACATTTAAGATTGCTGGGCAGGCTAACTAGAAATGTAAGAGGCCTTCCTATAATCAACTATGTCAAAAGAGCAGTAGCCTTTCAGTTAATCCACACACTCACATTAATTTTCTCTCATATTTACAGTAACCATGGGTTTATGAAGTCATGGGGAAGAAAACTAAGCATTATATTAACATTTGCATAAATTTTTGATTCTTCAAATATTTCTCAAACAAGAAAGAATGCCCACTGAAAGTGTTGAACAGAGCCTTATGTCAAACACTTGAGAACAGTCAAGAAAACCTTCTCACTTGGTTTACTTTTCCTACAGGGAAAAGTGCTTGTTTGTCTTTTCCCTGAACTATTTGCAAAGAGAAAAACATGAAATGATGCCACTTCCTAATGTGGACAGAAATGCAAGAACTAAGACAGGAAAGTCCTTATATTAAAGTAGGAAATGGTTCTTTGATATTCTGCTGGTGGAAAACGTACAGCCAGGATTTTCCACTAGAAGTTACAACTAAGTACAGAACTAAACTTCAGGCATTTAGCTTTGAGTGAGTGACACTTTCCTTAAAGTAACCTTAAAGATTTCCTAAAAAATCTTTACTGAATTTGTTATTCTATCTTCTCTGAGTGTAACAGGGAAAAAGAAATCACAAAAGATCACCAAGTAAAAATGTTGGAAATTACACTCTAAATGCCTTCTATCCTAGCCTGTCTCTTCTACAAAGAACAATTTAGCAAGGTTCCCTAACAGAATTGCTGTGGGGAAATACTTAACTCGCTGCACGTTGAAAGGAGTCAAAGATAGAGTATTACTAGTTCTAAATTTCATCTTAATAAAAACTTATTCTTACTGTGGTTGATCCTTTACAGGTGGAGATATTTGCCCTTCAAAAGAACCAGAACTACAAGACGTCTTCTCCTTAAATATTTCTCCTATATCAGTGTAGCTGTTGGCAGGTGAAAAGTACTCCATATTTTCCCTTGTTCCTACTTTAGGCTTGGAAAGCACTTCCATGGAGTGACATCGATCGATGATATTGGATATGCTTTGAGCCTGACTGTGGGATGTGCCAGACCTGTCTGAAGAGTGGGCTCTTCGCAGGTAGCGTGAATGGGGTCTCTCTTCACCAGGCTGAATGGTTCTTCCCCTGCCAGTTATGACAGCTTCCTTTCCCTGAATTCCCCACTGATGAAAAGAGCCACTTCCATCTTCTGACAAATTATTGCTGGAATTCTTGTTTTTAGGGAAAAAAGTAATTTTATTTGGGAGTGGCTGTCCAACTAACAGCTTCTTCTTTTCCTTCATGCAACCGCTGGTACTGATGCTGGAAGAGCCTGTGAAGGTTGTAGAGATGGTACCATTTCCACTGTCCATGGAATCTTCTGAAGTTCCCAAATCTTTACTCCGTGCAGAGCTAGATCTGGACATGAAAGGATGATCCAACACCGAGGAAAGGCTCAAACGATCTGCCGGATTTTTGCGGAGTAACCTGTGTATAAGGTCCTGTGCCTCTCTTGACAAAAAGGCCGGCATTTCATAATCTGCCAGTACTACTTTATTCAGCGTGTTCTTGACTGTGTCTGTGTCAAAAGGTGGCTTTCCAATAAGAAGAGTGTAAAACATACAACCCAAAGACCACACGTCAGATTCAAGTCCATGTGGACTCCTTGTGGCTATCTCAGGGGAAATGTAATTCGGAGTTCCACACATGGTGTAATGCTTTTCGTGAGGCATTTTCAGTTGAGTTGCAAGTCCAAAATCGGCAATCTTGACATTCATGTTATTGGTGAGTAAGATATTAGAAAGGGTGAGGTCTCGGTGCAGTATTCCATGTGAATGAAGATACAGCATACCCGTGATAATCTGATGCAAGAAGTGTCGGGCTGTCCAAACACAAAACCGGTTATTTTATCACTGAAATGACAGCTCTGAAAATAACTGTAAGTCTTGCCTTTTGGGTTTTTTTTTTAATAAAAAGAACATTTCAAGGATGTTTAGTGTCATGCAAGTGAGACTTTCTGCTTTCTACTTTAAGCAAAGTGGCACAACTAAATTCTAAATCAATGCAAAACTTAGATAATTTAGTAATCAGATCTGTGTCTTTGCTAATAGAATAAAGGAAACAACTGGAAATATTTTCAATTGGCCTACTAATTTTTAAATTAGGTTCTTAAGAATTTCAAAAAAGTTCAGATGCTCATCATTTTCAGAAACAGCAAAGACACAAACTCAAGCAGCTTCATGATATCCAAATTATAAAATATAGAGACAATTTGGATTATATTTGTTTTATCATTAGCAAACTGGCAAGGCTAGGAGTATTCCAATTTTTCACAAACTTCTAAGTTCATAATATTGGGACAACCTTTCTGTTCTATTACACTAAAAAGTCAAGGAATATTCAAGAGTTATAGCTTACATCAGGAATAACAAAACCTCGTCCAGCCTGAAACATCATCACTTACTATGATGTTCCAATTACAGCAATTTTGAGTCATCCTTCCTACAGCAAAACATTTACAGCCTTCCTTCTTCTCTTAACAGAGGGCAAAGGCTGGTTACGAACGTCAGAAGAAAACACTCCTCAGAGGAATAGGCTGCTTCATTGGCTTTTACAAGTAAGATACCGTCAGATTATCTCTTTTTTTTATGGACTACATATGAATTAAACACATGATGCCTGTATAGCAGTACTCCTTTAATCCAGTCCTGTGATCTGGGATCCAAAAAATCTATAGCTACGTATATTAGTTTCCCAGAATTAGATCAGAAACTGATAGTGAAGCAGATGAACTGGAGGAACTCTGCAAGATCTGAGCAGTGAGGTAAGGCTAGAAGCAGTAGAGGCAATATCCACCAAATCCAGACAGGCTGAAATCAAAACAGCTTGGTTTGCTGTAGGTTTTTTTTGTTTTGCTATTCTGGTTAGGCTTTCAGTGGCGCATGTTCCAACTGAAATCCTCTCTCAACTGTTTGAAAACGAAACATTGGCAAATTGTCAAGCAAACGAATCTTTATTGCAAGACTTCTGTCTCAAAACACTATTCAGAAGAGTAACATAGCCAATTTAAAAACATTTTAGCATTACTCTGACAATAAACACTGAAAGACAGGATTTTCAGTGCTTTCTGTAAGCAACTGCAATAAAAACATAGAATCTCTCCTTGGCTGCCAGTCATTCAGAATTTCCAGATGGAGTGTCAAATTGGACACTTTCTTGCTAACTCAGTCCTTCAGCAACACAAGTAACTGCATTACCTTCATTTCTACACACAGCTTGGAACCCAATCGGTATTTCTAAGAACACTACCTCTGGCAAACTATAATCCTGAAGGCTTTGTAACTGGTGACATGCAATACAGACATGGTAAACACAAAGAATGCAAAGCTCTGGATGTGAAGTTTCCAGTTTTCCTCTGTGGAACCTCCTAGTCTACATCTTCAGCATAATTCTATGTACAAAGGTAAACTCTACCTTCTCTATAGCTCTGCCTTCTAAGATCTCTGTCTGTTTTCTTGATACCCCCAAAAGCACAAACAGAAACAAAAGTATTCAGAAATGCAAGTGAATGTATGTACAATAATTAACCTCTAGATTATCACTTGCCACAAGATTTTAAGCTACAGAACCTTTGATAGCAGTTTTAAATGTTCTTCCTCTAGAATTAAATATTTATTGGCTGAGCCAAAACATTAATGCAAAGAGGTCCGCAAAACAACCAAAAACCCTCTCTCACCTTCATCTTCTGAAAAGGGTTTCTTTCTGTTCTTTATGTATCTGCTCATTTCACCATTGTGGCACATCTCAAGTATCAAGTAAACATAGTTGCTATCTTCGAAATAATTGTAGAGCTAGAACACAAACCAAGGATAAAATGAAAATCCATTTTATAGTCTATCCAGCATCACATACACAGCGGTCTGTACAAAACTCACAATTCTTACCTCGAGAATAGATGGATGCTTCAGCTGACAATGTATTTTCACCTCATTCTGAACCCTCTGTACCATTCCAACTTTGTGCATCGCTTTTTTATCTATCTGTAAATGGACCACAAAATATTTTTCATGTACTGCAACATTGACTACATAGACATTAGTTTCAAGTGAACTTGAAATTTTAATGTTCAGGCATATTTGCCTGAAAATTTCTAAGGATAAGCAAGTTTTCCCATAGCTTAAGTTAATGCATTGTTTTAATGAACAGGTGGACTAGATTATAGGAGGAACAGCACAACTGAAAGTAGATGAGCATTAGGACATCTCTTAATTACCAATAATTAATTGGTATGAATTAATTATACCATCTTCAAGGATCAAATCCTAATCTATTGTTGTACTGCATTTTCTAGGATCAAAACCCAATCCAAATATCCGTTATACACAAAAAAATCAACCCAAACATCAATGCTCAACTGCACGGCCCCAACCTGTTGCAACTTGAGTTCTGTCTCCTGGAAGACAGATGCTTCCTTAGCCGGCTGCCTTACCATTTTGATGGCCACTTCCAGGCCGGTTTTCAGGGATACTGCTCTGTAGACCCCGGCGAAGGAGCCCTTCCCCAGGAGATTCCCCACCTTGAAATCCTGCAACGCGAGAAAACAGCGCGGTCAGCCCGGGCTTTGCCAGCNCGCCGTTACCGCCCGGCCCCGCCCCGGGACGCGCATGCGTCTGACGTAAGCACGTCGGGCAGCACAGCGCGCGCGCTGGGCCGTGCGTGCCCGGCCCCACCCAGCTCGAGCGGCTGTTATGGCGCGTGCGCGCTGTGGGGGGCCGGCGCGTGGCTGCTGGAACCTGAGCTGTGTCCCCTGAGCTGTGATGGGTTGGCCTTGGCTGGAGGCCACGAGCTCTGGCGAGCTCAGAGGGTGGTGGTGAATGGTGCAACATCGGACTGGCGGCCAGTCACCAGTGGAGTCCCACAGGGGTCAGTGTTGGGCCCAGTAC
>WEKX01002418.1:57959-105032 GCA_013390025.1 Pitta sordida | reverse complement strand
GGGAACTGGGGTTGTTCAGCCTGGAGAAGAGCAGGCTCAGAGATGACCTCATTGCTGTTTACAACTACCTGCTGGGAGGTTGCCGCCAGGTGGGTGTGGACCTCTTCCTTCAGGCTGACGACACCAGAACGAGAGGGCACAGCCTCAAGCTATGCCAGGGGAGGTTTAAACTTAATGTTAGGAAGCGGTTTTTCACAGAGAGAGTGATTGCACAATAGAATGGACTGCCCAGGGAGGTGGTGGAGTCGCCGTCCCTGGAGGTGTTTAAGAGAAGACTGGATGAGGAGCTTAGTGACATGGTCTAGCTGGGGGGTGTAGGGCTGGATGATCCTGTGGGTCCCTTCCAGCTCGGAGTGGCCTGTTAGACTGTGAGGGAACTAGGTTTGTGTTTACCGTTCTGGGATGTGCGTTCGGTCTCTGTACGGGCATTAGATGGTAAGTTGGACTAGATGATCCTTGTGGGTCCCTTCCAACTCATAATATTCTGTGAATCTGTGAATCTAAACTACAGAGGAGTTTTTTTGAACCATTCATTTGGAAGTGAAATGGTGCAAAAGAAGAGCAGACTGTCATATATAATTTCATTATTTAAATTTGGTTGTTTTCCTTGCAAACTCATATTTTGGTTTCTTTTACTTTGAGTAAATTGCTTTAAGTGGATCCGAGATGCCTCAGTCATTCCACAAAGTCCTACAAGCGTGTGTATTCTCATTTCTGACTTCTCAGCTGCAACTTGTGATTTTGCTACCAAGTTCCTCTTGGGTCTTTGACTTCATACAAAGGGATCGCAACTTCGCCGTCCACTGGTAGAAATTGTGTCAGTTTTGCAGCGATGGTTGCTCTAACTATTGTTTGAATATTGTACAACTTTCCTTTGAATTGTCTCCTATGACAAGGTGTGATGAATGTCAAGTGCAGGTAGAACTGAGAAGCGAAGGCAGAGCAGTTGGTTTCATCCATTTGTGGATTTAATTCCTAACTGTTTCATTTTCTGGAAATGCTATNAGCTGGGGGGGGAGCGGCGCGGGGTTTTGGCTGTGGTCACAGCAGCTGCTCAGAAACGGTTCCCTTTGCTCCCCTGTGCCAAGACAGACTACGGGAATGAGAAAAGGATTGTCTGCAGCGCTTCGGGGTTCCGGGGGGTGAGGCCATGGGCGTGGCCTGCATGCATATTAATGACCTGCCATTCTTTGCGAGAATAATGTTTCGCGGGGGCTGTCGCCTGTCCTGTTCCTCGCGATGGAGGAGGTATAACTGTATTTTTCTGCTGAAAGAACTTCTGAACGGTGAGTCGAATTGGAGTTTTATAAAAAAACTCAAGTGAAGAAAGGGGAGTGAACCTCATTCCATCACCTGTGCTTAGCATGCTTTTATTGACACAAATTTTTCTTTAACCTGAGTTACAGTATATCCCCGCTGCATTGCGACCTCTCCATTATGACCCCATGGATTTGTGAGGAAAATTTCTCGCAATTCAGTTTCAAGGATCTGTGATGTTTCCTGGCCGATGCATGCGCAGTGCTTCTGCTTCACTGAGGGGCAGTGCCAGCTCTCCTTGTGAGGCGGGATCGGGCCAGCCCCGTGGGGAGGGCAGGCAGTTTCTCCAGCTCACAATGGCATTTAGAGCCGTGCGGCACTGTGCCCCAGTCCCTGACCCAGTCCTGTGTGTCTCCTGTGTGCTCCGCTGAGACCCAGCGCAGCACCGCCACAAGACATGCCATTCCTTGTTACTCAAAGCCCAGTCAAAGCCCAGGCAGTGCTGCCTCTCCTGGGACCGGTGGATGTTAAAGGGAAAGAAACTCCAATACCAGCCCCCCCCCTCCCCGCCATAAGCGGCACAGAGTGTCACAGTGTTGCAAAGTTAAGGTTTTCCAGGCTCCAAGAATGCTGACCAGAGCCCGGGAACACCCCTTCCCTGTCGTGGAGGCAGGGTGTGCACGTGCGGTGGCAGCAGCCGAGCCAGGACGGCGCAGGGCCAGGACACCGCACTGAGACGCGGCAGGCATGAGCGCTGGGGCTGGGGAGTCTGGAGGGGGATCAGCAGCCCGGGGTTTGTGCTGCGAGCATGCACGGTCACAGCAGCCACTCAGAAACAGTTCCCTTTGCTCTCCTGTGCTGAGAGAGACCATGGGAAGGAGCAGAAAAATGTCCACAGTGTTCCCAAGTGCTGGGGGGTGGAGCAATGGGCGTGGCCTGCATGCTTATTAATGACCTGTGCGTCTTTGCGAGTTTGACATTCTGCGAGAGCCCTGGCATGACCCATTCCTCGCAAATGCAGGAGTATAACTGTACTAACACATTACTGGACAGAGCCCTGAGTGATATGCCTGTTAGCAGATCTCCAAACCTACATAATTACACTCATCCTTTCTAAGGCTGCTGGTTCCTATTTGCTTGGATTGAGTTTCTTCAGGGCTGTTTCATCTCTCCTCTCTAACATGCTGGCTGGGGTGCATTTTCAGCTGGAGCAGAAAGTTTCTTTAAGAAGCCCAAACAGCTAAAAATGGGCTTGCTTTCAGCAGGATTAGGTTTTTTCTAGGTGCCCTGAATTAGGTCAGTGTGTGATTGTGCCAGCAATAATGCAGGTGTCCTGGAAGGGGCAGGAGTGCAAAATGGTGGCAAGAGAGATGGTGGGGCAGCAGCAGCTCTCTCTTGGATGGGCTGTTGTTGCTGTGGAATTCCACCTGTAGGTAGGAAGCTGTGAGGTGAGCTGTGCTGGTGGGAAGAGCACCCTCTGTTTTCTTTTCATTACACTGTAGAGCTGCCTGATAAATCAGCTGTTTCTTTAAAACTGAGTGACCTTTTTGTGTTGTGCTTTACTTAACATATATGGTAAAACAAAATCCTGTATCTATGTACAGAGATTCTCAGGTGTCCTTAGGTTCTTTAATTTAGCTTTTGTTTATTTTGTTCCAGTAGCAATAAAACCTAGTCAACAGCATTTCATGGTTAATGTGAAACAAAGCAATTTTTATGTTTTTATGAGCCAGAGACCTTTGCTTGATGCCAGGCATCAATGGCAAATTTTCTTTCTGTAGCTAGGGTGCATTTACAATGTGAGGAAACATCTTCAAACCTCATTGCCTCACCAGTTTGTTTACATTCCCATGTGCTTTTCTATTCCCAGCTGCTCTACTAAATGTGAAATTAATCTTTGGACATGTATGCCCTCAAACAGTGTTTAGACTCAATCCCTAGAGTGAACTGGTGCCTCTCCCTCACACAGAATAAATTTTCCCCATTTTTTGAGAATATATTTGGTTTTCCATTTTTATTTTTCAACTGGTGGTTCAGTTGTGCTTTTATTTCTTGCTCAACGTTCAGATGCAGTGCTGTTTACAATGGCTAAAGTAGACATGACTCCTTGTTCCACCCTTTGTTTCTTCCTCTATTGTGTGGCAGGACTGTTCACAATGAACCAGATCAAGGAATTGGTTTGGGCTGAGAAAAACATTTTTATTTTCGTTGGGGTTTTTTTTTATTAGTCTGCCCTCTGAATCACCCTACCTCATAAACGTCTTGCTGGCTCCTTCTGTACCAGGGGAATGCTCCTGAAGAGTTCTTCTGGCTAGGGCAAACTTGCAGGATGCAAGGAGAAGGTGGTCTGATTTAGCACTTCACCTTCTCCAATGTTTGCCAGCTTGTGGCTGTAAGCTTAAACAGTTCCACCACTGCCTGCCAACTTTCATTGTTGTGATAAAATACAGAGGTGGTTTGTAATCAAGCTGCACTTTCTCCTTCAGAGAAGGAGGCTCTTGGGAAGGTACACACAGTCATGCACTCCTTGATGTATGTAAAATGGATTGGTTTATGTGTCAATGGCTGAGAATCCTTAAAGGTAAAATGGAGGCTGTGTGAGTGATTAAATAGAACTGGTTTGTGGAGCTGTGTAATATTAATAGTCATCACTGGTTTGAGTAACTGGAGTGGAAGATTAGCAAAAATGATACATTCAATTTAATTTCAAGGCTAGATATTTAACTTGAACAGCAATGAGAAAAATTATGTGAGTGAATTCACGTGCCAAAATGATTACTGATACATATTGATGATGGAACAAACTAAGTAACTAACTGCATTTAAAATATGCAGTCATGCAGTCACTGCATGACTATGCAGAAGACAAAATTTGAAGGTAAAGGTAGTTCCTTTTTATATTAGCAAGCACAGTTGGAAAAGCATATGTGCTTTAGGGCACAGGCTTGGAATTCTCTGAAGTTCTGTTGTGCAGTGTGTAGTGTATTTGAGATTGCATAGTAGTTGGGAGGTTATAAATAGAAAGATGATCATAATGCTTTCATAAGATCAGGAGGTAGACGTCAATGTCTAGTTTGGCCTCTTTTTCTGTCATGTCTCGCCATTAAAAGGGGAACCAGAGCCTTTGGACTTTCAGCAAGTGAGTTGCTGCTCCTCCACTTATTGTCAAGCCAGCAACATGCAGTGAAATTATTCTGATTAAAACTGTCAGATTAACAAGAAACTCAAATCACTGTTCCGTTGTTGGGTTGAATTTATGACTGTAGGGGTCAGCATCTGCTGTAAGAAGACCCTGTGAGAGAAACTAGTCATGTAACAAACCTATTGCTAACTCTTTTATCAGAGAAAGCATAGATCTCTAACCTTATTCTGAATGCTTAAGTGCTGAAAGAAACGCTATCTTAAAGTCTTCTTTAAGCAATTTTAAGAGAGTAATAGGACTCCCTTAAAATAAGGCATGCAGGCCTTCTTTCAACTTTATTGTGTGAACAAAATATGAAGATTCAGTGTCCTTCATCAGTGAAGAAGTCTGATTAGCAACAAAATCAAAAAGGAACTGAGTAAAAAGGATGATGAAAAGCAAAACTAAAGTACTTGGAACACACAAATTAGGACAAAAAGGGGAAATCAACCTCCCTTCCTGCTATTCCACCTCATTCAGCTGACACCATAATCTTCTAAAGCTGATGGAGCTCTCCTGGCCTTCCTCTGGAGGGTAACGGGGCAACCACAGATTTTCAAGTAGAAGGTGAGCACGAACAGTCCGAAGTTCTGTAGCCTGCAGCAGTGGTGATGGTTTAGCCTGTGCTCAGCACTGCATATGTGGTGGTGTGTTGTGCCTCAGACACAGCATTAGGTAGTAAAAGTGGTTATTCAAATCTGATGTCTCTGGCCGCACCAGCTAATTTTATGAGCATGGATAATTGTCTTTCCTATTGGGATCCATCTATGTGTATCACAAATTAAGAAAATCAACTTTCTCCTTGAACTAATATGAAGGATATAAAAGATTTTGCTGAGATAGACTGACAACAGCGTTTTTATTTTATCAGACCTTTTCCATTTTAATTTTCTCAAAAAAACACCCCCAAAACAATGTCCTCTTAGATTTCTGGTTGTAACTCTTAATTTTAACAGGCCATTTACATAAGAAAAACTTAATTGTAAAAGCTGGAAGCAGCCAGTGCATTTGTAAAGCTGTATTAAAAATATTATACACTGACACTGGGAACACTCAGAGAGTGCTTGACCAAAGGGCATGAAGTTACGTTTTACAAATTACGATCTGTTAGGGTCGGTTGTTCTGCAGCTTTGCTTGCGTCTTGCCAACAAGGTTTATGACACTACTAGTTTTACTTACTTAAAACATATGTATTGATTTCTTATTGCTACTTTTGACAGATGCTATGTGTTTTCATATGTTTCTGGTAGTGTCGTGTCGGTCTAGACAACAGAAGTTGAGTCTTTTCAAAACCATTGTTGGTGCCCTGGGTAAATAATAAGTCGTGAGCATGTGATCCATCAACTGTGGCTTTTATTTCACCATTAGGACTAAGTGAAAAAAGAAAACCCACCTGGTTTTATGTTTTTCTCTTTCAGTGACACTCAATGTCATGAAAAATTCATTCTCACTGACATTTTATTTTTGTGATGGATATTGATCACCAGTGTTATTTCCCAGTTGAAATTGGAATTTGTTTTTTTCAGCAAAGAAAACTTCCCACTAAGCCAAAATCACAGTGGATCATTTTTGTCAAAGAAATCAAAAGCAAGACATAGTTGATGATTTTCTGAAAAATTAAGTTGTGATGTTTTGAAGGTTTCTTTCTTGCTTGAGAAGGAGAGGGAAAAGCCTTGAATAAGGCAAACAATGTCTTCCTCCCCTCTGCCCCTTCCTGTCACCATCTTTGCAATACTTTGCCAAGACTTGATTTCTTTAGCTAAGCAAATTACTATTAAGGCTGCTGCACATGTGCCTTTGTAATCTGAACATCAAGAGAGTTGTTAAATGAGATCATTGATTTTTATTAACTGTGTTTACACTGCTCAAGTAGTTAGGCAGCAGGGCAATGGTCAAAGTGATGCTTTGGAACTAGTGTACGTGGTGCTAGTGTCTGTTTCTCTAATAGCATACTTATAAACAACATTTTATGACCTCCTTAAGCCTTTATCTTAGCACTATAAACAATCTTTTATATTCTCTTGTCATGTGCTGTGTTCCCTGTTCCCCAGGTCAATCTGTAGCTTTTCTCTGCATTTCCTATACAGTCATACCTCGATGCATCGCAACTTCTCCATTGTGACCTCACCGATCCACGAAAATTTTCCCCGCAAATCTGCCTCAGTGATTCGCGGAGTGATTCGCGGATCTTCCCACTCAATGCCTGTGCAGTGTGTCTGCCTTGCCGAGGGGCGGCGCCAGCACTCCCTGGGAGGTCTCTACCCGGCTCCTGGGTGTCTCCATGCCTGGTCCCTACTGCGGAAGGTTTACACTCTCTTATGAGTGCTGCAGTGGTTCCATGGCATTATACATAGTCCTGCAGCGCTGTGCTGCGGTCTCTACCCAGCTCCTTTTTGTCTCCATGTCCAGTCACTACTGCAGAAGGCTTACACCGTGGCATGCCTCAGGGTGCGCAGGGCGTTTTAGTCCTGTGTGAGGAAGCATGAGTGCCGCCGGCCCATGGCATGCCCTGGGCAGCCACTGAGACCCAGCGCAGCACTGCCACACATTCGTCCAGCTCTGCCACTATTGCACTCGGGACCGGCGGATGTACATATCGTAGGCACCACAGTTAAAGGGAAAGAAACTCTGACACCAATGCCACCCCCCACCATAAGGGGCCCTGGGTGTCGCAGTGTTGCAATGTTAAGATTTCCCAGTCTCCAAGAGCACTGGTGCCATGGGCTCACGCCAAACCGAGCCCGGGGTCATCCCACTGACCCCCTTCCCCGATGTGGCACTGCAGCTTCCCCACCACAGATGCAGTGCAAACATGCACAGTGGCAGCAGCCCAGCGGCAGCTGAGACCCAGCACAGCACCGCCACACATACGTCCAGCACTGCCACACTCGGGACTGGCGGATGTATGTATTATAGCTGCCACAGTTAAAGGGAAAGAAACACCAACGCCACTCCCCACTGTAAGGGGCCCCAGGTGTCGCAGTGTTGCAAAGTTAAAGTTTCCCAGGATCCAAGAGCGTGCTGGTGGCATGGACTCATGCCGAACTGAGCCGGGGGACACCTGCTGACTGCCTTCCCTGCTGCGGCCGTGGAGCTTTCCCATCATGGAGGCAGCACGAGCATTCACAGTGGCAACAGCCCGGCAGTGGCTGCGGAAGCGGCAGCATGGCCGAAGAGAAGCCCAGGGATTCTCCGAGGGTCTCCCCAGGCAGAGAAGGCTCAGAAACAGTTCCCTTTGGACTCCGGTGCTGTGAGAGCCTGTGGGGAGGAGTGAAAAATTCTCCCCAGTGCTCCTGATTGGCTGGGGGTGGAGTGATGGGCGTGGCCTGCATGCATATTAATGACTCGTGACTGTTTGTGGATTAGATGGTTCGCAAGACCCCTGAGTGACTCGTTCCTCATGGCTACGGAGTTATGACTGTATATCCAATTCACCATACTGGCCATAGATGTGGCTGGGGCTGCCTTGGCCACCCAGCCAATGTGTACAAGCAGCTGGAGCCGCTCCTGCTGCCCATGCAGTGTGTAGAGCCCTGGCTTCCTGAGAGCGTAGAAGTGGCTGGGGCTGCCCCAGCTGCCTGTATGCACTGCACAAGCTCTCAGGGCTGCCCTGACTACTTATACACCTGGCATGGTGGCGGGGAAAGCTGGGAATCCCCATGGCTGCAGTGGCCACCTCAGGGATTTCCTAGGTGGGGAGGGGTCAGAAGAGATTCTCTTCCCTCTTGTGTGCCATAAGAGGCTGTGGGGTGGTGCTGTGAACTCCCCTCTGTACTCTGGGGCTGAGGGAGGCAGGGGTGATGAGCGTGGCTTATTTGCATATTCATATCCACCTATCTTCGCAGAATACGGGCTTCACAGGGCTTGAGAAGACCAAAATCCCTGAGAGATTCGAGGGTTTATTGTACATTGTTTTCTACACAGAGGAGAAAGAAGACTGTCATAGTAAGGGTGAACAAACGCAACACACACACACACTTGATGCTGGTGAAAATGCCTCTATTGTTTTTTATTGACACTAGACACACACAGTTAAAGAATCAGGAGGCTATTCTAATTGGCTGCACACATGTTTACATTATTTTCATTGGTAGACCTTCACAGATCTGTTTTCTGCTCCAGTGTGGGGTTTCTCATGGTGAGAAAGCTCTTCAACAGTTGTTTATTTGCATGCCTTAGCTTACACCTCTGCCAGGCTCTCTTCTCAAGGGTACACCGGGATGTGTCTGTCTCTTCTGTGTTGATAAGGGGTAAATTGCAAGCGGTCCAGCTGCTATCCTCGACAGAAGACCACTGGTAGTGTGTTTGCCTGTGTGGCCCACAGTTTTGCAATCCCATCTCCAGGGATCTCCATGTTAAACATGCCAAGTGACAGTGACCCTGTTATGCTAGGTTTAGCTAGATTGTCTCAGTGGTTAATTGCCCCCATTTTAAATGCATGCGTTTATCCTAGAGTGACTTCACCTGCCTGTGGCTTCAAGCCTTTTAACTTTATGTTTCTTTTCTGCTAATATACTGCCATCATTCTGCTTTAACAAAAATTCTGGGTATTACTAGGTACCATGCTTGTCAAAAGTCTAATGATGTTGTATTTTGTTTGTCATAAGACTTTTGACTGAATCCAGAAGTATTCCTGTAGTGTTTGGTTTGGTCTGCACTGATGTTGGATTAATCCATCCTTATCTCAGGTGATTCCATTAGCCCTTTAAAATATAATTACAATATTAATCTTTATTAGAGGATTCAAGACTAAGAACAACATATCAGTAGAATGATGTGTTCACTAGTCTATTCACTAGTCTATTGTTTTTATCCTTGCCCATTGCCAGCATCCTTTCTATCCCCCTCCACATACACTGCCTAACATATTAGTTTATTTAGGTGCTCACTAGACATTTCCTTGGCCTTCCTTATTGAATATTCAATTGCCAGCAGTGGTTGTAACTGCCAGTGTTGACAGCTAGTTTTATTTGCAAATGTGAGTTACTGTCTTAGGCACAATTCCTTTTTAAATGAAGTTTCCAAGCCATATGGAATTAAGCAACAGCCATGGGAGTAACTACTATCTTATGTCATATTTTAATCCTTTTTCTAATTAGCATTTGTTCTTATATATTTTAAGAACTTAGATATTAGCACTTAGCAGTACGCTGAACTTACTGGGAGCAGATGAAGTTTGCCTCTGTTCCACAGGATGCCAGAAGACCATTGAATAGAAAACAACTGGATTTTGAACTGTAATGCCTCCATGAAGGAAGACAGAATCATAGTAAGCAATCTGTTTGCTAATAAATGAAAGGAGCATTCATATCTCAACAGTCTTTTAAAGTTAAACCATATCTTCTTGAGTGTAGATGTTGTTTTAAGCCGTCATGGGTTAAAAAGTTGTTAATCTTCCATGGTAGGACTGTTTATCTTGCTCTTCTGTCAAAAGAGAATGAATGGATTTACCCAATCTTTATGCTTCATGTGAGCAGCCAAGCTAAATAAATTGTGGGGTGAAACATGTACCTGTCACATTCAACATAGTAGTATTAGGTGTATTTATTTGTGCTAGGAATATTTGTGATCATTCACTGTGCCTTCAAGTATTACCTTGTGTCATATGAAGCATAGAAGTTTTGTCATGGGGATACAAGCTGTATTCTTGGAATCCAAAACAACCTGTGGCATTCATATAGCTGCAGAGGCTTGTCCTCAGCTTCCTCTAGAATAAGAGCAGCTTAGTAAAAAAGAGAATAAGATTTCTGTCACTTTTAGCAATAGAACCGATCACTAACTAAATCATTTAGCTATTTTCCATCATCTTGGCTGAAAATACATAAATTTGAAGTGCCAGCTTTAACTGTCCAAATCCTCTGAAAGCAATCACAGCACTTTCAAGGGACAGAAACTGTCCTGTACTGTTTTCAGCTCTAAACATAAGCACCTGTGTTCCATTGAAATTAGAGAAGTTGTGTAGCTTTGTACAAAGGTTCAATTTGATTTTGAGGTTGCGATTTAAATTTTTCAAAAACAAGAAAGTTAAATTTCTTCTGTGATATTTGCAGCTCAATAGTAAACAGACTTACTCATAGTGAAGAGGAGGAAAAAGAAGAATCATGTGGGGTTTTTCACCAGTACAATTCACATACTGTCAAGTTGGTTGTTTGGGGTTTTTTCTCCCTGCGTGTTCCAGTCTCAGGAATACCTTCACCTAATGGCCTCACATATGTGCCACTTCTCTTACAACCATACCTGCCTAATTTTTCTTAGAGCCTGAGGTTGGGTTTGTATTTGAGGATGAATAAGCCTGTGTTGAGCTTTGTGCTGCTGTGGCTGCACCATGACTTGAGTGAGGCAGTTAAAATTGGCAGGGGTATGTTTGCAATGTGCCTGAAGTTTGGAGGTACATGAAGCAGCATGTAGGTTTAACTTTGAAACTCCTTACTTAAGTGAAAACCCATGCTCAGCTTTAGTTACTGAGCTCTAAGTTCCCTTCGTGATATTAACTCCTACCATAAGGAGACCTGACTGTTTTTCCTTGAGGACTTTCCATGCATGTTTATGCCCATGATACTTTATTGCCTAAGGCTGACAAACAGTAGCGTTGCTACAGTGTGTAGAACAGTCTCTGTTTTTCCTTTCAGCAGCCCAAGTTTTTGTTTGACTTTCTTTAGAACACTTCCTCCATTTCAGATTCCACATGTGGCTGCTCAGGAGAGTGACATTTCTCTCTTAAAGAAATACGTGAATACAGATGTCAGCAGTTGTGAGAGGATGGGAGTTGAACAAGTGTCTTGAGACCTGTATCACTTTTGATGCTTTGCCTCACACAGGAAAGGGCTGTGATTCTCAATTATCTGTATGATGGTGAATCCTCCAGAGGGAACATCTGTTCCAGACAGAAAAACAACTGAAAACTTCTCCATCCTGTAACTGGCCATGCCACTGTGTTGCTGATGAAGAAAAAAAGATGAGGAAAATATTCTTCCCTCAGCTACCCTACTTCTGTACTAGTAAAAATTCATTTATTTTGGAGAAGGACTTTTTTATTTAAATTTGTATCTTTAAAAAACAAGTCAAACTTGTCAGCCCTATGATTTAGTTTTCTCATCTGTGTAACTGACATCATGTTTCATCCTTAGCTGAGGAGTGTGGGTGGAGTGGAGTCATTTGTAATGTAAGAAAAAATAGTTTGTGCAAAGAATGATTGTTGCTGGAATGCTAGTTATTAAATATAATCTATTTTGAGAAAAATCTTTGGCATGTCATAAGGTAGTGTTCCAATGACTGACACATTTTTATGGACATTCCAGCTTTTTGAAGTCTCCTGTCAAGTTACTGACTCTGCAGCAATGGCCTTAAGTCTGTGTTACAGGAATATTATGTTTGTTGTATATATGTTGTTAAAGACTGGTGGATATTTTGTTTTTAATAATTGCCTTGGACTACAAAGCCAACATTTTGGAGCCCAGTGATACATTTATGCCAACATACACCTTTTTCTCTCATATCTTTTGTAATTTTTTTCCCCTCAGATTCCCTGAATGATGTTACAGTATTTGTAACTTTGTGTGGTATAGTTGAGTCTGTCTCTATAGATACCAAGGGTAAGTTAGTCAGTGATTTAACACTAGAGCCAGACTGACAGCATACCTGTAATATTATAGAAGCTATGAGGTCATTGGTATGTTTTGCTAATTTGGCTGATGCCCTGGTTGTGTGTCTGCCATTGTTGCTGTATGCCATGTTCTTGAGCAGGACATGGACCACTGTGAAAGTTTTTCCAGATGCCTTTTCTGAGATTCTTTTGATTGTACAGCATGTGACCACTAAGTGATTATTTCTAATAGAGAAAACTTTTGTAAGCCAATATAAATTCTGTGAGAAAGGATGGTCTCAGTATTTGAATTGTTTATTAGGAAGACCAGGCTTGGTCTACAATTATGTATCATTAAATTTATCACACGTTTTTCCCAAACCTTCCTTACATCAATCAATGAGAATTCTTCACACCAAAATGAAAGCATCATCACAGCACAGATGAAGGAGATTCAAATCAGTGCAGATACTTAAGCGCTAACACTTGCATCATGGACCCTTATGAGTGGTGTTCTGCCTTGTAAAGTGCTACAAGTTGAAATCTAGAGCACGGATTTTCTGTGTGGCAACACTGCTGTTTGAATACCTAGAGCTAATAACCAATTTAAATACAAATCTATTCATTATTTCCCTAGGTTATTATGGCAGAAATTTTGATTGAGTCCCTTTGAAATTATTTTTATAAGTTTTTGCTGTAACTAGCACTTAGTTACCGAGCAAGCAGCTGGATTTGCAAACAAGCTGAATCCCTTGGTAAGTGGTATCTGCTAAATTCATTCAGGTGGATTTGAAGAGCATAAAACAGTGAACTCCCAGCTCTTTGTGGTTTTGGTCTTCGCACGTTTGTTAAATCATGGGGGGTTTTCCACAAAGATTTGCATCTGAGCATGCGCAGAGTGATCCATGAAGAAGATATGCAGCTTATGAATATGCAAACAAGCCCCGCTCATTGCCCCCCGCCAGCCCCAGAGTTCCCAGGACTGTCCCATGCCCTGTGATGTCTCAGGAGAGCAAAGGGGGTCTCTTCTGATCAGTTCCTGTGCTCCCCCAGGCAACTCCTGGTGCAGGTCCCCAGCAGGGACTGGGCTCTCCCTGCTGGCAGCACAGGGCTGTGGCTCCCGTTGACTGCTGTTTTCAATCAGTGCTGTGTGAATCCTCAGGCTGGGCTGTCCCCTCAGCTGCCCTGAATCACAGAATATTCTGAGTTGGAAGGGACCCACAAGGACCATTGAGTCCAACTCTTAAACTTCACCACTGCCTCCCAGCGGGAATTGAACTCGGGTCTCGCGCATGACAGGTGGGGACACTCATCACTGTACTAAAGTGGATTTTTTCACCACAGTACTAAAGTGGATGGTTCCCTCCTGGACCCTGCTGGTCACGGATGAGCCCTGTTAAACCCTGCGCCCGCTGGGGCTGCTGTGATCCCACCTCCTGCCATCTCCCATTGGCTACTGGGCTAGGAGCAGCAGGGCTGGGGCGAGAAAGTTTGTGTGTGGTGCTGGGGGTGGGACTGGACGAGGGGTGACAGACCTGGCATGAGTGTACCAGGGAATAAACAGCTCCCTGGCTGTGCTGCCAGCTCCCGGCTCCATGCCAGCCCCGCCAGCCCCAACATATTCCTCCAAGCACCATTGCACTGCAGCCAGCCTTGACGAGGGTCCCATGTAGGCGGAGCGACAGCTGCTGCAGCCAATGACACAGTCCGGCAGCACCCTGGCAGCCAATGAGAGGTGGTGGCAGGCAGGACTCCAGCAGTTCCAGTGGGGAAGCAGCCCTGGTAGCATGTGCAGGGCCCTGAGACCCCCTGGACCCCAGCCCCACCTCACTCTGCAACACAACCCCCACCTGGCTGGAGGGCGCGGGGTCCAATGGGGCTCATCTGTGGTTGGTGGGGTCCAGGAGGAACTGGGGCAGCTGAAGGGACAGCCCACCCTGAGGGTTCACACAGCACTGAGTGAAAACAGCACCGTCACTGAGAGCCGTGGCCCTGTGGCTGTGGGCAGGATCTGTGCCAGGAGCCGCAGGGGGGCCACAGGGAACACTGGGTCCAGTCCTGGGAACGCCCTGCAAAGCTCTGGGGCTGTGTGTGTGTGTGTGTGTAGGGTGATGGCTGGGGCTTAATTACATATTCATGAGCTGCTTATCTTCATGGATCAGGGTCTTCGAGGAAGACAGAGAGACCCAAAGCACTCCAAAAGTCAGGGGTCTTATTATAATACTATTTTTCCCCTTTTTTTCAGTTCATATTTCCCCATTGTGTGGCAGGTTGTTGTGTAGTTTTTTCTGACATGATATTAAAGGAAAGCAAGACAAATACTTCTCTAATGGCTTGTTATATCACCAACATGATACTGAAATTGTTTTTGTTGTCTGAGCTTAGTAAGTTTGTCTTGAAAAAGCAGTGTCATGAGAATTTAGCAAATTGGACTAAGTTTATTTCCTTGCAAGCACAGACAAATGCAAGTATGTACTGTACTTCAGTAATATAAAGTTGTAAGATAATGACCTTTAAAATTTCCATAATCTTAGTAACTTTGTGAATTTAGATCCATTTTATATTTCTACCTGCTAAATTATATTTAAAAATATGTATTTCATAATTTCTGTAATATGGAAGAGAATGAAAGTTTTCTACAGCAGAGAGCTTGCTTCTGTTTGACACCAAATACCTCCTCCACTGTCATTTTGAGGCCCAGACATGTCAGTGTGGTAGATTTTATTGGGTATTTGTGAACTTGATGTCACAGGGAAATACTTTTGGAAAAGCAACAGCAGGAGTTTTTCATTTGAAGAACTTTGATGTAATTTATAAAATTTCTAAGAGAGGGGAAAATTTTTTTTTTAAAGTGTGAATAGGGAATACAGTCGGGTCTTGCCCCCTACCCGCGAAGCCCTCCATCCACGTAGAATGGCAGCTGATTAATATGCAAATTTTCTCCGCACCCTCACACAGCCCCCCGGTGCTCTGGTGCTGTTTTGACACTGCCCTGCTGTGTGTTGGTGTTTGTATTGGAGTTTCCCAGTGCCCATGGCCACCCCACGCCGGGAGAAATCCCTTTTCCGCTCGACCAGGGACACTGGTGCGGGGAGCCGCCTGCGCTGCTGTCCCAGTGTCTCTCTGAGTTGGTAGACATAGTCTCTCCATACTTGGGGTAGATGTTGTGTCTGGTCTTGGACACCACGTCTACCCTGAGAAAGTTTCAGACACCATATCTAACCTGAGAGTGTGTAAATCTGGCATAATTACATGCAGCCACTTTGGTCTGAGCAGGGGGCAGCTTGTGCTCAAGCAGAGTCAGGGGGATGGTGAGTGCTTGAGTGGAGCCAAGCTGAGCCGAGCCACTGCAGGAGTGGCGCATGGTTGAGCCGAGCCGAGATGCTGTGGGGCTGGTGTGGCAAAGCATGGAAGTTGATTTGAATATTCATGACTGCCTGATTTGAATATTTATGCGTGTCAGGTCCCACATACGCGGTTGTAAAATGGGCCTCCTTGATTGCTGAAAAAATCACACCACTAAGATGTGAAGCTGCAACGTGGGGGGCATAAAGTGGAAGAGGGTTGACTGTGTACTTTATGGATATGTTATGGAAAATGGTCAGTTTGGATTTAATACCACCAGGTATGTCGGAATTGGCTATTGTTTCTGTGTGGATGTACCTACTCACACAGTAGGTCTCTTTGGGAGGTGATTCTTATTTAGTTTCATCTAGATTTTGTTTTCTATTAGAATACCCAGATCTTCTAACAGAAGACTACCTGCAGACTTGAAACACAAATTCAGTAGATGTAGTGTAGGAGATGTATAGAACTACTGGTTTTTCCACACCCTCTTGCTGTTTGAGGATTAACTTGCTCAAGTTTTCCAAGAGTGCAAGGCAGGAGGCTATTTTTATTATACAGTATATTTAGTTAGATGGGTATAAATCACATAAGTAACATAAGCCAGGATGTTTATTCCTGGCAAATTAGCACTCAAAAGCTGCAAAGGTAATGCCACTGACTTTTCTGAAATACCTGGTGAGCAGGTTGTTAATCCTTACTTGAGAAGAACTTTCAAGGATTCGTGTGGTTATCATTGACTTTTCAAAGTAGAGGTTTAGAAAAACCATAATAAATAGAGTGACCTCTGCCTCCCAGATTTCATGTCCCATCCCCACTTTCTGTGTTACAACTGCCACATAGAATTTCAAAAGGATATTGTGTCCTGTCTTGGTCTTGTAGACAAGGCAGTACAAGCAGATATTTATTGCAACAAATTACCAGAACATTTGAAGAATGTAAAAAGAGCAAGTGGGAAAGGTTACTTTTCACTGAGAAAGGAAACTTCTTAGGCCACGTCTTCCTATAGTATTGCAAAGGCAAATGTTTCCTGTTTTGCTTTGTCATTTTATTGTCCAGGAGTATCCTTTCTGCAGGCTGCTGCCATGCTCTCCAGCAGGAACTTGAAGCTCTGACCTGGGATTTTTATGCAAGCATCTTGCTGGCCTGGTGTTTAGGATGGCTCTGGTCCAAGGAATGTACATAACATGTTTTGTCCCTGTTGTAGATGTTGTGTGATTTGAATGAATCACTTAACTTCACTCTCCTTGGGAGACAAAGTAGTCATACACATTCACTTTTGTTTGTTCAATACTTATAAAATGTCCATTTTTATTTTTGTAGTGTTATTTCATATGAGGATAAGGGTATTTTCTAGAGAAATTTGCAAGTAAAAGATTCTTGACTAGTTTTTTTTAAATGTTTTGTTTGCTATAGTAAGTATAGCATAATTTTCATTTTTGGATTGCAAGTGCTTTAGCACTACTGAAAATCCAGTTAGCCCTATAAAAGGAAGAGCACACTGATATTTCTAGGGAGGATGAACATAGGACAGTTAAGCTGAGAAAGTAAAGGATAATACATATTTACTTGCAACCATCTAATGATCACTGGGACACTTGTTTCAGAAGCTCTGTGTTAACCACAATCTCAGAATAAATTTTTATTCTGCAAGCAGCTTTTCTCCCAGAAACTGCGCTGAGGCAGCATTAGGATATTGCAATACCAGAGAAGTGAATTTTCAGGCAAAATTGAAGTCTTGGTCAATGTATTTCAGTATTTTGGTGGAAATACTATTAGCATGACATAATGGTTGTTCTAATGCTTTGAGAGATTCAGCTGGCTACCTTCAACTGACAAGACCCACGACAATGGCATGAAGATGTGTCAGGGTTTAGGTTGGATATCGGATACATAATAGGAAAAGGTTTTTCACACAGAGCATGGTTGGGCATTGGAACAGGCTCCTCAGGGCAGTGGTCACAGCACCAAGACTGACAGAGTTCAAGCAGCATTTTGACAACACTCCCAAGCATGTGGTGTGATTGTTGGGCCTGTCCTGTGCATGGCCAGGAACTGGACTTCGATGAGCATTGTGGGTCCCTTTCAACTCATCATATTTTATGATTCTTTTCATCTTCACCTAATTTTGCCAGAATAGTTGATTTCCTCTTCTGCGGTATAACCATGGAATACTTCCCTTGATGGTGAACATGCTTTCACAGCTGGTAAATACTGGAGTGTGAATGGGCTGAGCAGTTCAAGATGCTCAGACAGCAGAGTAGGTTAAGGGCCCCATTTTCCCCTCTACTGACTCTTGCTAAACACATCAAGTTGATTTTGAGAGTGTACATTTTCACATATGCATCTATATATGTGCATATATACACACACAAATATACAAGGTTTTTCATAGGAAAGACCTTTCCCCATTCCTAAATCCCAAAGCTGCCCTGTGAAATTAATACAGTTGAAATATTTTATTAGACTATTTATTGAGATTCACATATGCAAAACCTGGAAGATATGCAGACTTTGAGGAGCTTTTAAAGCGTACTGAGGAAGTGGATTTGAATATGTTGAAGCACATGGTGTTTTAGTGCATTTGTATAGGTTATGCAGAACTCTACACTTACTGCATCATGGTGGAGGAGAGAGGGATTCCCATTACACTGCCAACACATTAAAGAATTCCTGGACTGAGCTCCTGGGCTGCTGCTTTCCTGCTGCACCTGCAGATCTGCTCAGAGAGCCCAGAGTGTCCTAAGACATCAATTTCCCCAAGCCCTTCACCACACAGGAAAACTACCTTAAACTTCTATGCTGCAGTAAATCATTTGTGAGAGATGAATTACTTCAAACTTGGCAATTTGTGCTCATCCAAATGCACAAATGTGATTGCAGCTGTGAAAACGACTGGAGTCCCCCAGAGGCAAAGCAGTGCAATGTCTAGGCTGCAGCAGGTGGAGTGAGGAGTCTGTGTTTGTAGGTAACTCATCTGATGGAATTTGTCATGAGAGGCTGCAGCTGACTGGGACAGAAAAGGAGGAAAGAAGCTACAGCTGACTAAGCAGGACAGGTGAGCCACCAACAATGGCTATTTCTTACCTGTGGTCTTTAGGACAAATCTAAATTTCAATCCGTATCAGACAAAGCTGCTTTTAAGAACAGTGATGTAAAAATGAAACCTTGGGTGGTCATTTATGGTTCAAGTAGCGGTTTATATATTTATTATAATTATACACAACCTTGACAATCTATATTGCCAAAAATAAATTGAAGTATTGTCAATTTGCACATAATCTGTCACTACTAAGAATCCCATTTACATACATAGTAAACATGTTTGATACTTGGAACACCGCTTTAAATTCTGATCCCCCTTCAACCTGTGGAGATGTTTACAAACTATGTAAACCAACTTTTCCAACTATGCAACAGGGCCTAACACTTTTTAAAATCACTTTAATTAAGCCATTTCAACACTTTATAGAGGCAGCTGCTGAGTACAGCTCTTCACTGCGTTTTTGTTTAAAATTATTCTTCCTTAATTGCAATTATTCCTGGTTTTCACTGCTTGATGAACCTTCTAACCAGGAAAAAAGAAAAACAGTATCTACATCAGGTAAGTCATATCAACCATATTCCTTCCTTAGTACCAATAGTCACGTTTAGTTTTTACTGTTTGCATGTGTAGGAAGTGCCTGAAGTCTTCAAATTTCAACTGTGGAAACTCCAGCTACTCAGAGTTTGTGTCTATACTCCAAATTCTATCTTGGTAATTGAAATTAAAGTTTGTGAGGTATTAATGCCTTTTGATAAGCAACATGGTTTTTTACTACCTCTTTTGAAAGAGAGCATGTCTCCTGGTGCCTGAAAGACTAGAAAACTTGAGTAACTAAAAAAAAAAGTATAAAGGGCAACAGAATATTCCTCCATTCAGTTAATAAACTCGGCTAGTGGCAGCTGGTGTAAGAATCCTTAGAGCAGGCAGGCCGTATACTGACCTGCAGCTGGAGGCTGGATATCTGGGCTTCACTCTGAAGGGCTCACAGAAGTCAGTGAAGGATTACAGTATACTTATACAGCAGTGAAAGTCCTATTTTGAAGAGTGAGATTCTAATCTATGGCACTAATCGATGGGAATTTAGTTTAGCTTCTTTTCCTACAGCTGCTGAGTAAGTGCTTTGAACCAGCAAACGCAGCATTGTTTGCACCATGCCTTCATGCTTCTGATGCTTTAACTGACAGAGCTCTAAGTGTAGATTCCAAGACTTCTTAAGGCTGCAATGTTTTCACACTGGTGTCAAACAAATCTGTAGGAAGAAAAGTCTCCTGCCAGCTCCTGGTTTCCTTACTGGAAAACCTCCACTTCAAACACAGAGTATTTAAGAACAGTTAGTAACAATCTATATCAGAGGTTCAAGTTCACCACACAGATTTTAAAGAACAATGAAGAATTTCAAAGGAATCTTACCAACAGACAGGGTGGATGCTTTACATCAACAGCTTCTAATTTTACATGGAAGCAGCAAGCCCTTCATCCCACACACCACAAGGTGTACAGGCTGCTGGAGTTGCATCCCAGTCACTGCAGGTCCCCTCCCATGCTGTCATACCAGAGACAGGAGCACCTTCTGCTGCCACATGACCTCGTGATGCCGAGGCGAATACAGGTTGGGTGCTTCCCCCAAAGGCTTCAAGGATTCTCCCAAGTGAACACTCCTACAAGCATGCCCCAAAGGCAGTATTTAAACAGTGAAAGAAGGACACTGCCAGGAGCAAGCAAGGGAGAGGAATCTTCATTCAAATTCACACACATTCAAATTCAGACCAAACAAGGCAAGCAACTGTACTGGGGCATTTTGTCATAGAGCAGCTGCTTAAACAAAGAAGTGTATAAAAGGTTAACTTAGATGTATAGTTAAAAATCTGTTTATGTTACATCTGAATGAAGCTCAAAGTAACTCCTGAAAGTCTAAAGTACTGCAGTAAAAACATGGGAAGGAATTCATGAACCAGTTGTAAAATACGTAGCTAGTAGGAACTTAGTTTAGTAAAGAAAATTAACTTTAAAGCCATTTCTTGAACAAGCCCATTAAAGCTCCTGACAGGAGAGAATCAGTTCTCTTTACAGGAAAGGAGGAAGATATTACAGGTAAAATGAAACAAAGTACTTCTGCTGGTTTGTAACTAAATTTTTACATGAAAGTTTATTTTTACATGAATGTTTAGAATGTGATTAACTTTTTTTTTTTAAACCAAAACTCTACTGCCTTTAGAGAGATAGTGTTGCTTCCTTATTTTTTTTCCTTTTTGAGGGACATTTCAAAAAACCAAATTTTCAAAAATTTTTGGGAAGCGTTTTCCAATATTAGAAATGTATCTTGCCCTCAGCAGAAAGTTTCAAGTAAGACATTATCAACAAATACTTGCTTTTAAAATATCCAAGATGCATAGTAGCATACTACTGTTGGTTCCCTACCAAATCTTCCTGTGCAAACTCCTTCTGGTGCTGTCAAAAGTAGCCACAGTGTAACACACTTGTTGAGCCTGACACACAAAGCCTCACCTTCAAGCTGTTCCTGGTTTATATAAGTACTTAAGAGCCTTAGATCAGTCCTGTAAAATCCCCTCTTTGTTACAGAAAACAGAATACATATTAACAAGTCATATGTTTAAGTGAAGCTCACCATGAAAAGAGCAACTCTACCCTTCCAGAAGGAATTTTTAGCTTGGACCTCAGCAATCAGTTGCTGTCAGCAGTCTGTGGGCAGCATTCCTTTTCACCAGGGATCTAGAAACAGACCAGATGCACAGCAAAAGAAACCCTATTCTAGTAAGAAAACTGGACTATAATTGTCTGAACCGTATCTGCTTCAAAGCGTGCTGTAGAATTATTCTAACCTTTATCCTAAGAACTACCTCAAACATCAGAATGTACTACGTACTAAGCCTCTCACCACCATGCGCAGAAGACACTCTGTTCTTCCACATGAACGAGACCTTTTAGCTATTGAACTTACAGTGGAGATTTCTGCTGTTTGAGCTCTTCTGCCAGGTAGAGTGAAGCCTACCAGGGAAATTAATGTGTAGACGGATTTTAGGAAGCCAATACGTAGGAGTGCTACTCATTACACTGCTCTGGTAAAAGCCATTATAATATTGATGGTGTTAAAGCCTAGAGGACAAAAGCTAGCTCAGTCACTACTGACTTAAACATAGGACAAGTGATGCTGAAGTACAGTCATCCCTCAGTGCCAGAGGTATGACTAGAGTGGCAAAATTTGAGACTGAGGTTGCAGAGTAGCTGCAGAGCAGCTCTTCAAGACCTCTGAGTTTTTGTTCAAGGGCTTTAAATATCTAAGCTTCCCGCATCAGACCATCCACACTGATTGCATGGAGGAGGAACAATCAGCAGAGCAAAGCACATGCATCTCAGTCAAAGATGCAATTCTAGCACCTGAATCAGTCCGGCAAGTTTATGTACAGCTGCAAATGATGCTTCCATTTTCTATAAAGATATGTGAGACTTCAATTCACCTTTACCACGGGTCATGCATTACTTCTTGTAGCATGAACAGTGACAGAAGATGAAGGGCATGGCTGGAGATAAAACAGCTGTCAGAGCCAGACACAAGATTGTGATTCTTCTCTTGTTTACAACAGCAACACCTCCCACAGGAGCGCTGCTGCAGGAGTGCCTGATTAACACCCCAGCAGAGAAATTTGTTTCTGCAACACAAGTCAAAGCACTACACTGCAACTAATCCCAGTTTCTTATGCTGACTGGAATAAGAAACCACTTTTCAAGTTATGGTAGTCCATTCCCATTTTGGTAACAGGAGTTGTTTGAAGCCGAGTGCTACAGAACCTTGGTGACTATCAGAAGCGTTTGAAATACAGGAACAAAGACTGATACACCTTAAACATTTTCAAAGTCCAAAGAACACAGTGGAATCACTGTTTAATACACAGCAGACACTTTCATTAGATAACTACATGGCCAAGGTAAGTGATTAGCCATGCAATTCATCAAGTAAATTCTATCTTTGGGGTAGTAATACCCAGTTTTTAAGCTCTTTTGTTTCGATCCTTGACCAAAAGCTTTACAGGCCGAGTACCAAGGCTTAAATAAGCTCCCAGCATTTCTTTCAAGTTTACACCAAACAGCATTTAAATGCCAATATCTAGCTTGTGCAGTACCATTTCTGTTGCTTCTCCCCAGCGTAAGGTATGACGCAAATTTAATTTAAAACAAAAGAAGTGAAATACTAACATTTGCAGTACTACATTTCCAAGGGAAAGCTATGCAACAGGCCTTGTACATTCTTCCCTTTCATCTTATTAGCATCATCCTATTGTAAGCACAGTACTTTATGTACAGTGATGTACATAATATAGAGACCGTAAATTTCAGCACATGGTGGAGCCACTATGCTGGAGTAGTTTGCAACTAAGATTGTCAGTGGTATGAGAACCTAAATAAAAGCCTTTTAAGCTTTATATGAAGTTTATATGAAAAAAAAGACCATATAATTCCCATGGTACATCAACAAGATGGACTGGTATGCCAACTAACCTCTATTTTAATATTTAAATTATAACAATACAATAACTAGAAAAGGTCAGTGCTTCAAGTGACAGATTTTGCCACTTCAATTCCAATATTTTTCCAAAATAAAGATGCGATTAGATCTATACTTGAGCATCAGTAGTGCAATACAGTATCCTTTCCTGAATAAAGGAGCTGAGGTTTATCCACAATAAAAGCTTTAAATAAGGTAGATTGTTGCCATTTATACACCAATTCTGTATGTTTGATATAAAATATATTGGGAAAGCTTAAACTGACTTATACAATCTACATTTGGCTAAAGCTCCACATAAGCAGCATCCGTGGAAATGAACAGAGGTGTACTTAATATAGAACACTTTCAAAACTACTCAGCAACAAATGACAGAAATTTGGCTAAGAATAACTGAACCTCTGAGGTGTGTGTACCAGACAAAAAGAATGGACCCTGTGGTTACTTGCACTATTTTAATTAAGTAAAAGAAATGCAAGATTTAGTCCACTTCCATTTCTCCAGGGGGTTTGGTCTGCTGAGAGTTGTCCTTTGCTGGTTCAGGTTTTGTTTCAGTGCTGCTCTGTCCGTTCACTGGTCCATTGTGTTCACCATTAGCTTTTGATGGCCCATCACTGGGAGGCTCTATCTTCGGTTTGGGCTTGTATATAATGGGATTACAGAAGTTATCCAGCTCCTAGTTGTGACAGAAGTGAGACAGCAAGGTCATTTGGTGGCACAGCAGCTGTACTAAACTAGAATGCCTCTAACTTGTTTCTGGTCTGTAACAGCCTAGAACTTAATTTTCATTGACTACCTAAATAACATCTGACTTTTCACAAATCTGTACAAAAATCCACTCTGCAGAGATCCTGGTGCTGTATTTTAAAAACGTTTATGCAGAGGTATGCTGTAAATCAAGAGCCAGCACTGAAGACTGCTAAAACTGCTGCTCCCTCTGTATAATCTTTTATTGGCTCTAAAATGTCTGCAGATGTAATATTCTGCCTCAAATCTAGGCCAAAACATGGTTCAAGAAAAACTTAATAAAATGCAACAAGTAAGATTGGTTTTTTTACCTTTGATTTTGCCAGTATTTCTGCCACTTTGACAACTGGATCCAGAGTTAGACTTAGTTTGTTCTGGGCATTCATTTTGCTGTTCAGCCAATTCATAGCTTCATTAATGTATTTTTCAACTTTTTCCATCTCAGCAGGATCTAGGTGATCATATTTTTCATCCTAAAGAGAGAGATTATTTGTATTACCTATTAATTATATGCTGCTCACCCAAGCCACAGAAACACTGACAATAGCCATATTGTGAGAGATCCATTCCAAGTGGTACAAGCCACCATAAAACCCGCCATGATCTTTGACTTATGTTCTCATGAAGAAGCTGTTTTTGCTGGCAATGCAGAACAGATTTCAAATTCTCAGGAGTGGAAGTACAACAGTCCTGCTAAAGCAGTTTGAGTTAATCCTATAGGATTTCTTTTTCAACACAAAACTATACAGCCAAACTCAAAGCACTTACAATCTTTGAGTCACTAAATCATTTATTCCTACCTTATTTTTGTATGCCTCTACTGCTTTCATAAGGAGCTGAATCTTCTTTCCCAGTTCATTCAGAACTTTTGGTCTCTCTTCATGTTCCATGCATCTTTCCTGAATAGGCTGTCCAAATTTCTGGAATAAATTAAGCACAAATAAATGAGCACAAAGATCTTTACAAAACACATATTTCCTTTAGTCTGGCTGAAGAATAAAATGTGGCATGGGAAGGAAGGCTGCCTTTAACTTCTTTTCTCACCCATTCAAGAGCTAAATCTTTGCGTGTTGCTTTAGTGCAAAACCAACAAAAACGCCCCAGAATTTAAACCTAGAATTAGTGTCTGTGGTTACTAGGCTTGGTATTTTGCAGGTTTTTGCAAAAAGAGCAGTTGGAACAATACATTTGGAACAGAAGCGAGTCAGAATTTAATGGATGATTCCATTTTCAAGCAGTTCACCTGAAAACTTCTAGTTTTATCCATCATCTATTTCTTCCTTCTCCTGAATACCAGTATCCAGGCAGCTGCCTGGATCTACACGGCTGTTTCCATCAGTTATCCCTCCCACAAAGGAAATCCGACTTGCGAAAAAACAGTTGGAGCCCAAAGGCTACAGACATACTTCAACTTCATACAAGTAGCTCGTCATTCATCAAAATTCACATTTTCTCCAGGAGATTATTGAAATCTGAAGTACTTAAAATTTTTTTGTCATTACTAACCAAATGATACACTGCAAACCTCTGTTAAAGCACTTTCAGCCTTTATCACTGGGTATTATACCCCAAAATTGGTTTTATGATACAGCAACACAAGACCACTCAGAAAGGAAAACCGAAGCATGTATTCTGGAGTGCAATTCTGATTACCCAAGAGTGCAGTCAAACTATTCAAAAGCCTCCTTCAGACTGTAACAGAATTCCCACAGCAATTAAATGTGTTGTCATTAGTGACAGCCTGTTTCATTTCAACCGTTTTCAAATTAGGAGCACAACTCCCATTAAAACAAACTGGTTTTTGAGTTCTACGNAATGCCACTGTGAGCTGCAGTAAATCGCGTGCGCTGGACCCCGCCGCCGCAGGGCTGCCACCTTCCCAGCACACAGCTTGCCTCACTTTCATGAGGCAGTTTCCCCATTCAGGGACTGGTGGCACGATGCCGCCATTGCGAGCCCCCTCCCCGCAGGGCGGGGGGAGTCCTGCCCCACAGGCACTGCGGCACCGCCCCTCGGCAGAGCAGAGTCAACTGCGCATGTCAGGGGCGGCTCGACTTGCAGATGGCTGAATCACAATTGCAAGAAAATGGCTTGGCAAATGGGCGAGGTCGTGAAGGAAAAGTCACGATACAGAGAGGATTCACTGTATATTCATTTCAGAACTCAACTTCTATATACAACCCAAACACCCACTCCCCAAAACACACATGCACTATTTTTCTAGAAAGCAATTTAAAACCTTACTTTTAATTCCTGAAGCTTATCCATGTACACTTGTTTTGGTTGGTCCTCTCCATCTTCATAAAGCCAGTTTTCTGTGTCCTCCAACATCAAGGTCAGCTTGCTTGAATCCTACAAAGCAAGTCAAGGACACTTCAGTTCAGAAGGGAACATGTCAGACGAGACTTCTCTTCCCTGGCACACAAATTCATCCCTGCTCAAAAAAAGACTGTTTCACTGGCATAAAAGTATGCCAAATGATAGCGAAGGAAAACGGTAATTAAGAGACTTCAAAGCCCAGATTGTACAGACTGATAGCAGAGGCAGGACAGCCCTACTCATCTGATTTGCAGGTGAAGTTTACTGAAGTTATATAAACAGTCGTGAAGCCATATAAGACAGCCCATGCACCTCTTAACGTTCTTCCATATTATCTGTTAATTTTCTTTTATTTCTACCCACTCACACCTTTTAGAAGCTCATGGCCATCTGTCCTGCTTTCCTATGCTGACCACAGGATGTTTTATTTTCTGCCTGCATCCCCCATCTTCCTTTGCCACTGAGGAACTTCTCTGACAAAAAAGAATTTTGCACGCCTGCAAGTCAAATGTCAGGTCTAAGTGTAATTTGAACTTCACTTCTGTGAAGTCAAGCCATCTCTTATTCCAAACCTAGTCCCAGAGAGCCCTGCACCCTCCACAGAATCCCTCCTCAAAACTTATGAGCACAACAGAATTTTTTCCAACTGCAACACGTAGGGAAGTCTTACTTCTTCAGTGATAAATTTCTCAAAGACTCCACACAGCTTGTCTCTGAATTCATACACATATTCTTCAACAGCATTCTTAGCATCATTTCTTTCTTTCTCAAGCTTGTCTTGCATCATCATCTTCCCCTAGGGTGGAGAAAAAAACATTTAGAACTAAAAGCATTTTATGTGTGAAGCTCAGTGACTACTCTATTGAAACTGTACTGCAGAACATGGCAGCAGCCTGACAATTCACAAATACTGGTAAGAATGTTCACCTCTGTGTAAGTCACCTTCACTGCAAGCACAACCAGAACGGCTTAAGTCTCATGGATTTCAACAAAAACCCCAATGAAAACAAACCCTTACAATTAAAGGGCAAATCCCCAAAGAACTCCAAATTATGCAAGTTGATAGCTGCAACTTTTTTTCAGATAATTATTTACACTGATATTAAGTGGTCATGTGTTTATGCTGCTTACCTCATTTTCTATATAGGAATTAATCAGATCTTGTCCCAGTTGCCTATAGAGGCTTGCCTGTATAGGGAGGTCAATACTCTTAATTTTTGTTTTGGCCTTTGGCTGGGATGGATGATCTTGCTTTTCTCCAGAAGCAGCCTATAAAAAAGAGTGACACGACTAAGAAACTTCCAGGAACGGAAATATTAACATATTTATGCTGAAAAAAAGACACAAACTTCTTTAAGACAGCTAGAAATTAATGTTATGTAAATTTTTCCTCCGTATTCACAAGTCACCATTACCTTAGTTTTGAACCAAATCGGTGACATTTAATTTCTTTAAATATAAAGAGCTATTAAGAAAATTTGTTCAGAAGCTAAAAGCACTGCAAATTATTCTTCACATTGTTTCAGAAGTCCCCCTAAACTACATCTTCACTATAAAACCAGGTTAAACAGAAACAGACTTTAAATTCTTAACCATATTATGTTGAAAATGGTAGGATTCCTAACTTACCCACTTCAATACATGCATGCATATATAAAAACATGCACTTCTCTAAATGTAGTCCTACATTTTGGAACTAGTAAAATCAACAAGCCTGAGAATACTGGGTAAAAAGTGTTGTATCAACACTGAATACAAACCTTCGTTTCAGTTCCAGCGTTTTCAGTTTCCTCATCTGCTTGGTTCTGTTGTTGCTCAGCTTGACTCTTCTGCACACCTTCTTCTTGATCAACCTGCATTTTATCCTAGAGAGAGAGTTGGATAACAATGCAAAGGTTTGCTGCAAGATTTAAGACTGATGTCAACTGCAGCACATCACAGGGAATACATATATAAACTATAAATATTTAAGTGTTTTGATGTAGTACTTGTGTTTCAAATTAAGCGAAAATTCAGCGAGTTGATGTCGGTGTCTGTCCCCATTACATAATTGCACTATACCTTGCGAATAATCCCTTCACTCTAAATTAGAAACAAATACATATGAAATGTAAGCAAAGAACATTCTAGAACCACACCATCAATATGGGTAATAACAACGGGTTCTCTATGGAACAGCCAGAACTCTGACCTTGTACCACTTTTGACCCAAACTTTAGTTTCTAATCTAAAAGTGAAGTAATTTAATCATTGTCATTATTACCTGCATCTGTCTCACAGGACAGTGAGACTAATAAAAATTAGTGTCTGTAGCAGTAGTCTCTTGAAGTACATGACTAACTGTCTTCCCTCCTTGCTGCCCAAAATAAAATGTCACTTAAATTTCTCTATAAATTTGTCCTAAATTTATCACTTATGCCTTAATCTAAATTTAACAATCTGAAAGGCATCACTAATTACTAGTGCCGATCACTTGGTTTATGTAATACAACTCCCTGTCATCACAGAAAATCACTTTTAATAACACAGTAACAGGTAAGTCTGAAGTTTTCAGGATGACTCCAATACTTGGACATCAGAGCACTGATAACTGACCAGACTTTGTAGCCAAAGTCTGAAGGTCCAAGACTGCTTCCATTACAAGTACAATCCATTCTGGATTCATAAACTACATATTCATGAAAAATAATGTACTGTTAGTTCTGCAAAATAAAAAAAACGAAATTTAGAGATTTCAAACTAGCATGTTGCAGTTTGAAGTGGAAAACAAGAAGGTTATTTTATTAAGTTTGTTTTGTCACTTTAGAGTAGAAAAAACCCCTAAATCCTGAATTCACTGTTCTTACTGTTCACACAGAAAAGCCAACCACCAGAAGGAACTGTTTTGCCTAGAGGAAACAGCTAGAGAGGGGAAAGTAACAGATATACACCACAAACCTCCTCCTCGGAGTCAAGGGGATCATCCTCAATACTGAAAGGTAATTGCTGACAAGCACCATTGTAAAACAGAAGATATGTTAGATGAACAGAGTACTACAAATGGAAAGCCTGGGGACAGAAGCAGTTACTCTTGTACTCAACTCCCAGTAAACTCCACACGCAGTGCGCCTCACACTCAATGGCAGCTCTATCACTGCCAACCCTTTTCCACTTGATTACAAACATCACATACAGAGCACTTGCCCACAAGGAACTGGCACCATATTTAGCGTTTCAAATATGCTCACATTCCTGGAAAGCAGTGTAGTATTTAAAGAGTTGCTTATATTGCTTATGTAATGCTAGTTGTGTAACCACTTGCTCTAATTCCTGTAGTGTATTCAACTAAAGTGGGAAAAGGTACTAACGACAAATCTTAAAAGAAAGGCTGCTGAGGCCACCATAAAGAAACAACATTTGTTTTATTCACTGAAAATGTAGTGAGGAAAAACAAGCCTTTGAGATTAATTTGGTAACAAGATCTCACTAACTATGCTCACCAGGTAATGCTAAGACTAGTAGAGAAATGGTAAAGAAAATGAAAAAAAAATTATTTAGAATCTGGTTTTACATTCTTTTCTCTTAGTGCTGCACTTCTCCCATAAGAAGAAACGTGTTACATAACCGAAGCAGTAATTTAAGGGTGGAGAAGCACTAACTGTCAAAAGCTAAACACTTATAATTTAATCTACCATTACTGGCTCTCTGAGAAGAATTACAGTGCAGGTATTTCCAAGCTTACATACCAGCTCTTCATCTCTGCCTTGGTTCTTACTCGATGATTCAGTGTCCATGGGTGTGTCGTTGTGATCCCCCTCTGTGTTCTGCTTCTCTATTATGGAAGCATTAGCCACACTGAAAAGGCCATGGATATTGACACGCACTTTCACCTTCACTTTGGAATTGTCACCATCATGTTGGGGACCAACATTCTGAATAGTGAAACGCCCTTGAAAACAAAGATGGCTTTAATTGTTGACCCAAAGAAATAGTGAAAGAGGAGAAAATCTCGCCACCAAACACATTCCCTGGAGGTTGTTAGTTAAAGTAGCAACTTCATGTAACTCAAACTATTTGGAAACTTTCCACTTAGTTGACAATGCTATAACGTAAGCTGCATGTAGATGAACTAAAACCTGGTTCCCCAATTATCATCAGTTTACTGATAATTTATAAGATGTTTTCACTTTATTTGTATTTCATAACAAAATAAGGTATCACTTTACAAGGTGTTCTACTTCTCTCTTGCATTTTGTATCCATCACACTAGAGAAATTACTCTCATCTTACATGATTTCTTTTGTCCACATAACTCAAATTCACACTGAAAAATGAAGTGTGAACAGAGATAAAACATTCTGTTTGATAACATGGGTACACTGCATTTTCTGGAGAATGAATAGTGCTTATCACAGCTTCTGGAGGTACTGAGGTTGATACTTTAATTTTGCAATTTGCTGGAAATGCGAGTGTAGATGATGCAGACTGTGCACATGTAAAGGAAAATGTAACCTCCTGCAGATCACAGACTTCTTACACAGACAGCTGAATGGACAGCACCAAGTTTATTTACTCATTTATGAATCAGATATACAGTTACAAATTAAATACCCTGAGGAGTCTACTAATAACTGTGTGTAAGGCAGCATTAGCTACCAAGAAACCTACTCATACCACCTAATTCTTTAGACTGTACTACAGATGCTTAGATGGAGCAAATGCCTTTTATGTCCTCAGATTAACAGAAAGAGAGCTACGACAGACAGCACTGGACTAGTTCTCTCTTCAGTTAGGTAATACGTAGCTGCTCTGATCCAATTTCTTGAAAAAATCCTGGCTAGCAGACACAAGATCCTTATCAACCTTACAGAGATTGAAAGACACAGACAATAGAGCGCTGAAACTCTTTGTACCTACTTGTTTTAAAGCATTCAGAAACTGTAAAAATAGACAGACTGGACCAAGCAAAATTTTTTTAGGGCCTGTCAAACAAAGATATCAATATTGTTTGTATTTAAACCAAGAAGACTATGCTGAGCCTTTCTACAAGCTAGGAAATATGTATCTTAGAGGAATGGAATATCAACAGGAGTATGGGGTTTCTACTCACATGTCCTTACCTATTCTGGAATCAGGATAAGGCACTTCGTGTGGATGAGTATAATAAGCTTCCAGGTCAAAAGGCTCTTTCTTGTGGAAAGTAATTACTTTTGAGAATGGAGCAGCATGGTTTTTACTGAAGACTTCACACTCCCTAAAGCAGTAAAACATTAAGAACAGTTAAACCTCTGAACTTAACTTAATGGATAACAAAAACCAAGGTATGTTAGCGATGAGCAGACACGCTGAGCAAGCAACTGAGTAACTGGAGTCACTTCACAACAATATTTGGAGGTTGGAAGCCTCCTAGTCTCAAAGCTGACTCTGCATTCAATATCACACATTAAAAATTAAGCAAATTCAGCACAACATTTCTTAATTAAATGTATTTCAAATTATTAACTGGAAGTTAATTAGTAATTGTCAATTAGGAATTGGAAATCAAGAAGCAAGAAAAACACACACACAAGAAATGAAAGAAAACTGTTCAAGCTTCAAAGCCCAAGGCCTGTGTTTTGCTCCCCAGCTCAACATGTTTCTTTATATACACAACTTTTTAGGTATACAGGTATACAACCTACCCTGTTCCTTCCTCAAAAGATGATTTCCATCTCAACGTTATAGAGTAAGGAACAACATCTGTGATGGAAAATTCACGCACTTTAAAAGCTGGGGAAAGAATTGCACACTAGAAAATAAAAGACCAAGATTTTATTTATCCATGTAGTCCAATACATAACAAGCACAAGAATTAATACTTCAGTCCTAAAAGGCTACAAGTCACATATGTCATATGGAGGGTCCTGCTTATCACAGAACTTTTTTTAACAGAAACTTCCTATAGTTAATTGAACTGGAAGACTTCATGAAAGTAATAGATGCTACTTCCTCTGCAATTTTCAGTAAAGCTACCCACCAAGCTTCCGCATGACTAGATTGAAGAGGAACAGCAGAATTTGCGTCACTGAATTTAACAGGTCTCTAACAAGACCATCCTTCTAACAGGACACAGCAGCAAATTAACAAACATAACAGAATTATTTCTGACACGGTCACTGTCACCAAGTGTTGAAAGAAGTAAGACTCTACATCTTGTTTCACCTGTAGTACCTCTTAGTTGTGGTTAGATGTATTTCATTAGTACATAATGCTAAAGAAGCAATACCAAAATTTTAATCCAATAACTATACCTGCAAGGCACAGCCTCTTGCAACAGCTTCATCGGCATTTAGTGTGGTGCTTATTTCTTTACAGAAAAAGTTAGAGATCTGTTCCTTCACTGCTGGAATTCTAGTAGCCCCACCTACTATTTCTATACTGTAGATATCTTCACGCTGAAGTTCTAGAAGAGAGAGTGTATGGCCTTAAATCATCATCAACATATTGAAAAGCTGTCTTTGGACAACCAAAATAAAAAAAAAATTATGAGTCTTCTTATTACCCAGACACTGTGACAAGCACTGAGTGTATGTAATGGCTGACAAGATCTTTATAACTCTTTTTGCTCCTCCTCCAGGCTACAAAGTTTTCTAGTTGCATAAACCTGGAAAATGCAGGAGCCAAGCATCACTGAGAACAGCTGTTCTTTAAAATGTGCTGTCCATGTGCATCCCCTTTCTGGTATACACAAACCCAAAAGTGGTCTTTAGGAGCCCTGCCCTACTAGAGAGTACCTCACCCCTCCCAAACAAGGACAACAAAACAAGACCCAAATATAACTCACTATGTCTGGCTTAATTTTAGTTGCCAAAAAAGAAAAGTAAAACCCTTAGCTAAATATATGTAATAGCAGACTCTGCTTGCAGGTTAACTTTTTAATTCTGAATTCAATAGATGTGTATAAACGATCTGAAATTACTGTCAGTCCTTGAACAGCTCTGCTCAGCAGTTACTCAGGTTTTTAATCCTTGTATTAGCTATCTAGTGAAGTCACAAGAGAAACAGAATTCTTCCCTTTTAGTTGGAGATGCTGGAACTGGGGGTAAACCCTTTTCCTGTGAAAGTCTAATTCTCTCATTTACACTACTTTAGAAAAAAAAATTGTTATTTGCACATGCTTCTGGTAATTTATTTTTAGAATATACTGCCAAATTCTCAGGTCAGTGAGGACATGTAGTTATCACATGGAACGGGCTGGCCAGGAGGTTGCAGCAAAGAACTGTTATTTTCCCCCATCATCATTTTGGTTTGGTTGTTTGATGTTTTTAAAATCAGAATGCCAGCCTTTTCCATGACACAGGGTGAATGAGGGTCTGTAACCAAGGTTGCAGAGTGCCACATGCACTAAATGAGGCAGGAATGGGATCATGCAGTCATGACAAGCATATGAATGGAACTTACATTTAACTTTTCAGTACTTAGCTTTGCATTTCTAACAAATACAAAAATATATTAAAAAGATAATCACTAAGGAGATCGAGGATAATTTAGGTACTACTACCAGTAATCCAGTTAAGTCCTACTTACTCGCTTGATCCATGGCTGCTCTTAGAGGAGGCTCCACTCTGGCCAGAAGGGCAGCACACAACTGCTCAAACTGAGCTCTGCAGGAGGAACAGTGTTCCACATTACAACGCAGTTTAGAGACCACCTTCCCCTGCAGCTCAGTGAAAACAGCACACCCTACCTGTTCATCTTACTGGAGACATCGAGGTCATTCATGAAGCACTCTATATTGAGTGGAAGGTCAGAAGCATTTGCACTCATAAGCTTCTTGAGTTTTTCACATTCCTGATACAGTCGCAGCAGTGCTCGGGGATTCTCTTTTACATTCAGTTTGTATTTTGTCCTGAATTCTTCAGAGAAGTAGTCTACCAAAGCCTCATCAAAATTCCTACCACCTACGAAAGGGTCAAAGGTAGTAGCCAAGACCTGACAGAAGTGTAAGAAGATTAGAAGTTAAAAGACAAAAGTTCATTCTGTGTCACTTACTCAGAGCAAAACTGTCATATTGTTTTCCATACGACTTCAGATGACATAAGCATTCAGCTATTAGCAACTAAGACATAAGCCTCCAAACCAGAAGTGAAGACTGTTTGGTTTTACCTCACATCCTATTGGATTTAAGACTCTGAACTTGGAAAAAACCCCCAACATCACGGAGCAACTTAGTCATGTGGCATTCTTGAACTGCTTAAGTCATCTGCACAACCACAATGCTCATGAGACTACTTGGATATGCAAATGTATCAGTGATATAACATGCCACAGAAACTGTGCAGTGTGCTCAGTTATCAAGCACTTTTCAAAACACACTTTAAGATACGTCACTCTTGCATTTTACAAAAAACTGACTTGCTGAAATAGTCAAAAAACAACAGAAGGGCTTTGTATTTAATATCTTTCCAAAGAGCAGTATTTTGAATACTTCAGGCATATGGAATTTTAAAACATGATTTAGAAGATTACCTTCAGTTTTCCCTTGTTAAAAGCACAGATGGACACCTGATATGCAGAATGCCCCATATCTACAAAGACCACATTTCTTGGCTTCTCTTCCAAGGCTGGCAGATCTTGTTTGTATATTCCATAGGCTAAAGCAACTGAAAAACACCAACTCACGAAAGTTAAGGTTAAGCCACATACAGAGGTAAAGTGCATTGAAAGCACTACAAAAAGACAGACACCGTCCATGTTTATTCTTTCTAAACACTTCTGTAACATTTTTCATCGCATGAGAGGAAAAATGTCCAGCCAAGGTTTAACACCACTGAAGCATCACCTTGTATTTCAGTTCTGCTTGTAGCCAAATTAACACTGCAATTTATGAAAATTCACACATCAAGCCTCATGCCTACACTTCTCCCTTGAAATGCCTTCAGTATATTTTACCTTAGCTTTTCAAAAATCAAGCAAGCCTAAGGAAAAAAAAGAAGTTACAAGACTAGTTTACTTAAATCTAAGATTTCACTACTAGCATCCATTTGGAAATGTGTTTAAGACTTTCTAAAGGCAAAGACAATTTCAATCAAGAAAAATAAATTACTGATTTAAACTTCAGTTCCAATAAAGACTTAGGTATTTCTATGCTCTAACCTAACCAGAAGAGGAAAGTTACTCTATAGAAACAGTTGTGCCACTGCTACAGTTGATAGGATTACCACACATTTGAACTGTCATTATCCCACAGACTTATGCTCAAACCGACTTGGACATCTGAAAAGTCCTACAGTTCAAGTTGTTTCTAAATATGATCAGGAAATCTACTTTCAGAGTGTAGAAGCAGATCTTAAAGCAGACATTAAGTAGTTAAAAATGAAACGTTTTAAATTCCCTCCACTTCAACTAAGTATCAGCTTATGATAAGAGCATTTCTCTAATACTTCCATGAGTGCAGTACACCCACCTTTTGGCAAACCGGAAAGAAAACTAAAAGACCCCACCACACACCTACGTTAAAGAATGTATTTACTGGAATCTTTCAGACACATCTGGCAATGCTGTACTATACTACTATGTAATACAGCAATTGAGAACTGAAGACAGGTGCACACCCTAGCTGGAGCACAAAGATATTCTGAAGGTAGCTCAGGCCTTCCTGATACAGCTGCTGTTGGTCCATGGTACAGCAGAGCGGTAAGCACAGATGCCAGCTTCATTTCCAAAGCTATTCCCCAGTGGCACTGTGTTCAAGTCAGCAAGTCCCAACTCTCATCACACCTCCTAAGAGCTGCACACCACCCCACTGCTGTGTTTCCAGCTCCCAAGCTGGACTGGGCAGTACCAGCCTGGATAGCTTTTTCCAAAGCTCCTAATTGTGTAACAGCAGGATGTCATCACCCTCACATTTGAGAGTCTGACAGGCTTTTAAAAGAAAAAAAAAAGTTTCTGCCCTTTACCTGCTGTAGTTTCATTCATCAGCTTCAGACAATTTAATCCTGCAATTTGTGCAGCTGCCATTACAGACCTTCTTTCAGCATCAGTGAAGAAACTAGGGACCTGTTTCCAAAAATAATGACACAGGTTATTATGGAACACAGATTTTTTAATTTAAACAAGTCAGACTTGCCCACTAAGCTACCTACATTGCCACAAGAAACTGATATAAGCTAGCCTCAAATTAATAAGGGAGTCTTAACAAAACAAGTAGGTAATTCATTTTACTGCATATTTTAATTAAAATTTCAAAATATGACCAAAATGAAGTGGAATTTCAGGGTTACTTTAAATAAGATGTATTTAAGCCCACAAAAAATCCCCCAACAAACAAAATATTTGTGCAGGACAAAGCGAACACAACATATATTTACACACACTCCAAAACTAAGTAACTGTCAGAAGCACTGCAGCCATGCTGGAACTAAACCTGAAACTATATCCATTTTTCAGCTATCACCTCCAGGGCAGTGCCAGCTTACAGTGAGCAACACATTCAGTGCCACCAAAAATAGCCAAAGCACGATCAGAGTCCATTTAGAAACTGGCTGCAATCAGCTGGCACAGCTTTAGCTTCAGTCAGAACTACGCTCACAGCACATTTTGTTGGCTTCCATTGTGGTGTATTGCCAAGGATCCCGGTGTGGGAGGTGCTCTCCAAGTGTCTTTGTGTACCATAACAAACTAAGGAAAAACATCAAAGTGGATTCCTAACAGCTCAAGTACACGACTTTCCAGTTCCCATGTCTATGACATGGAGGGATAACTGCAATCCTTCATCCCCAGACTTCCCACCTGGGCCAGCAAACAAAAACCATGTGAAAAGCAGACACAGGAATTCCTATCAGGAACAAAACTTTGTGGGGAAGGACACCAGCTAACAAAAACAACAAGAGCAAACCAACAAATGAAAAAACCTTTTAAAACAAAGACAAGTAGTTTAGACTTCTCAAATTGTCAGCATGACCCTCAGAGAGTTCAGGCAACTCTCAACTGCACTACAACAGTTCTCAACTACGTAACAAAGAAATTTAATATGAACTTGGGAAGATTGTTTGGAATCATGGAGGATATTGCTGTCTATAACTATCTAAAAGGAGGTTGTAGTCAGGCAGGGGCTGGTCTTTTTCTCCTTGGTCTCTGGTGACAGGATGAGAGGTCATAGCCTTAAACTGCAGCAGGGAAAGTTTAGACTTGATACTAGGAAAAGGTTTTTTACTGGAAGAGTGATTCGGATGTGGAATGGGTTGCCCAGAGAGGTGGTTGACTTGGCAACCCTGGAGGTGTTTAAGGGTAGGCTGGATGAGGTATTGAGTGATATGATCTAGATGTAGATGCCAGGTTAGCTGGATTATAGGTTGGACTAGATAATCCTCAAGGTCCTTTCCAGCCTTATCTATACTGTGATATGCTTACACAAAGGGGCAGCTCCCACTTTTAACAGGAACTACAGTAATCAGGAATACTATATGCAGCCCTGGGAGACAGACAGCTTGGATGAGCTTCAGCAGTACATTCCTTTGGAAAACACTCTTGATTTCGTAAGTTTTTCATCTTCTCACACACAATTCAAGAAGTATTCTCATATGGAACACCTTTTACAGAATTCTATTTTGGGGGATACCATTTCTATCCAGTACTTGTATTACTTCCCACTGCACCATGACATAAATGATCCTAGCTTACACAAAGCTCTCCAGAGATTATAATAAATATATTGCCACTTACTGAAATCACGCAGTCTGCCACTGGTTTCTTCAAAGCACTTTCTGAAGTCTCTTTCAGTTTGGCCAATAACATTCCTGTAATCTGTTCAACTGCAAACAGTCTTTCTTCATCAAGGTATCTCACCTGAAACATTTGTGATGCCATAATCAATCATCTCAACTTTTCTCTTAAGATGGACAACTTGGGGATCGTTTATAATGTTGAGAATGAAGACTCCAGTTTAATACCAGACACTGGACACAAGTAACTCCCTATCAATTGATGCTACCTACAACAAATCTCGAACAGTTCAGTTTAGTTAAAATTGTTTTGTGGGAAGCTTAACACCTCAGTTACCTCAAGGGGCTGTTCACAATGATACAGTATTTGTCGCTTGTGTTGGGGTTTTTTTAATAATTTAAAGGCAAAAAAAAAAAAAGCATAATGCATTTAGAATCACAATGTCCTAACAATATCCTAAGATAAAAGTAAGAATTTTGGAGCAAACCCAAGGAGCATCTGATCCTTCCTGCAAGGGTCACTCAAGAACATGAGGCAGGGAAGGTGCAAATACGGCAATTCTAACAGTCTGCCCTGCTCAGGAAACTCATCTGAATCCTCGGCCTTCATGTGAGGTGCTGCATCCAGGATTCCTGACAGGCTACTGTCTCTCTGGCAATCCCAGGCACTCCTGTACAGGGAAACCAGAAGGACGAGCAGCAGCCATACTCACACTGGCAATTAGCATAATATGAGCAGGTGTACACACATTCTGCAGCATGAAGCCCGGCAAAAAGGCAGCTCCCAAGTGCACTGAGGATGACTGGGAGATCTGCTTCAAAAGTGCATTCCTGATCAAAGTTAAAATGCTACAAGATAGAGACATTCAGGAATTGAAGCCAGAAAGTCTGAACTCTGAAAGGAGCAGCCTCCAGCCATTTAGTTTGGAAGCAAATTAAAAATAACTTGTTCAAATTTCATATTCAGAGCATTTTCTTGCTTTCTTCAAACTTGGTCTCTGCATGTCTAAGACCTAAACCACTAAAAACATCACACCCAAAGCCTTAACTCACCTTTACTCCCACAGAGCCATTCGGCATCTTCTGAAGTTCATAGGGAAGTTTGACCCTCTCGGCTTGTATGTAAGGATCTTCAAATGCTCTTCCATGCAGTTTTTTGAAACCGTGTAGTGCATTTTTTACGTTTGTGATGATCTGTGGAAAAGACATTTTAATTACCCATGATATGCAGGCTACAGAGGACTGTGCAGAGAGGAACTCTCATCATGTTGTGTTTTGATGCTCACACTGCCCCTGTCAAGCCCTACACATTCACTGGAAAGCAAAGTGTGGGGAGAAAAAGAAGCACCTATTTTTTAATCTATGTCTTCCATTAAAAAAATTAAAATTTACTCTTCTGTTAGTCATTAGCTTGCTGCCATTAATTTCCACCATGATCTTCATTTTAGATATCTTTCTGATACCATGTAATACTTGAGATCACATATTATTGCAACAGCTGTCTGTAGGAACAAATAAAGTTATTACCTACATTAACCTTAAATGAGCTTTCAACAAATTAACACATTTCCCTTCCTTAGAAGGTCTCTAATTTGGATCCCAACTCGACATAAAGCATCCCCATACCTTGTCTCTTATTAGCGTTTTAACCCAGTTACTTCAAGGCCAGGCTTAAAGCAGAGAAAGGACCAGAACAAAGAAATCCCAACAAATGCAATATTTAAGCTATCAAAAGAAACTACTCCAGGCTAATCTTGTCCAAGATGAACTAGTTTACTAGCCTAAGCAGCCAACTTCCCAGCTGGGAAGAGTACTGACAGGACACCTCAGCAGTAAAGTTTAGGGGCTCAGATAAAGAGTGTAAAGTTTCTCAGAAAAAAAGTGATACGGTCTCTCTACTACCTTCACACCTGCCATGCGAATTTACAAATCTACACAACTCTTAAGGGGGAGGAAGTCTGTAACATGCTAATATTGTGCATGGATGCAAAGAAAGAGCAAGACCTGACCTCTTTTGAATTTGTAATTCATACAGCTCTTACAGATTTTTCATTTATTTTTTCCTGAAGGGAGGTTTTCCTAGTTTCAAGTGAATATTCTGAGGATCACAGAAATTTCACTTCTGTTCAAAACTCCAAAGTGAGATGGTACATTACCAAAATGCATTCATTTCATATTCTAAGCAACAACAAGTATCTCTATCAAACTCAGTTCAACTTCAGTTTCAGCTTTTGTAAAGCATAAGCATAGTATCCCTCCCCACCCCAGTAGCTATTTAATTACAAATGCTACTCCTGCTGTCACAAGTAAGCAAGAAAATAGTATTATTTTACTGGGTAACAAACAACGTTTTCTGTTTCTTCCTTCTTTCTTTTCGCTATGTATGAACAAATAATGGAGAAATACTGTTGAAGCAGTAACTGTTACTGTGAAATGTACCTTTAATGCAGAAAATTCACTTCAAAACAAAAAAGTATGGAGTTTATTAATTACAATTTTTCCCACAGCTCAACAGAAGGTAAATCTAGTAAGTCATAGTAAAGTTAGTGATCCATTTACCTGGCTCTTTGCTGCATTCCCAATGGCTCGGGTCTTGGATCCTAAAGATATACATGCTCTAAGTAAAAACAGGAAAAAAATAAATTCAGTTTTAAAAGAAGACATCATAAAATATTTCCTTGGTACTTTAAACACCCACAAAAATTCAAGTAGCAGAACACAGATCACAGTATCACAGTGTTGATAAGGTCAGAAAAGACCCTGAAGATCATGAAGTCCAACCCATAATGCAACTAAAACCTAACAGCTATAACATTTATATCATGGCCCTCAACCCCTCATCCAGTCTACCCTTAAAAACCTCCAGGGACGGCGATTCAAGCATCTCTGTGGGCAACGCATTCCAATGCCGGATCACTCTTTCAGTGAAAAACTTTCTCCTAATGTCAAGTCTAAACCTCCCTTGCTGGAGCTTAAGATCATGACCTATTGTTCTATCTCCAATGGCCAAGATGTAGTGTTTAACAGAATTACTGCAAGAAACATCAGAACCTGAAGTGGAATTCTAGTTATTCTTTGCAAATTATTTTAGAAACTGCAATTGTTGTCATTGTAACTGCATTTAAAGAATTCTGTAAAAGCTTACATATTCTAGAGAGCCTATCATGAAGGAAAGGCATGAATAGACCCCCTTGGGTCATGGGTGACTGTGAAAAGAAGCCTGTGACATTCAATTTAGAAACCTGAACTTTTAGAGTCATGCTTTCTTGACTCAACAATCCTCAAGTCTGACAGCTCCCAGGGCTTTGGAAGCTCAAATGCAGTTCACAGCCCTTTGCTGNCGCGTCAGCGCTGCGGCAGGACCGCCCCGCCCGCCCTTAAAGGGAGCGCGGGGAACCCTCAGGGCAGGGATCGGCTGCGGTACCGCCTGAGATAATGAGATTATAATAATCCACCGCAATTAGTGCCGGGCAGTGACTGGGCTCATCAACGCAGCCGGTGCCTGGAATGAGTCACCACAGACCTGCCCTGGAGGGCCCGCGAGGAGCCTGGAAAACCCCCAGGGCCCACGGTGCAGGGTTAGCCCTGTATTGGAAAACCAAATTAGGCATTAAAAATGGAACTAAATGTGTCCAAAGAGAGGTGAGGCTGGCTCCTGGTGCCAGGGACAGGCAGAGGGTTGGGGCTGACAAGTCCTACGTTCTGCCTACTGCCAACACATGGAAAACTGTCCTCAATTTGTGCATACATATTCTCAGAAGCACCTGATCTGACTTCTTTTCCTGGAAAAAAGACATCTTGAACCCCAAGTATCTCTCCTGCTTGTTTTATGGGTATCATTTTGAGTATTTGTGGACTGAAACTCTACAAAACAAACCTATAGGTTGGAAAAGCTCTGTTAAGTATTTATGGGCCTCTCAAAATGACATCTCAGTTGCACACAGCAATGTGGCGTCTTCGTCACACAGTATGTGACACTGCACAGTTCTGTTCCACAGGGGACACTAAAAATAAGCATGAAACTGAACTAGTTTAGCATCCCTGTCACGAGGTTTGATTATCTCCCCCTTTGTTACAGGTTCAGTGGTCTACTAAACCACCAGAATTTTCCTAAAGCCTCCAGAAGCAAGAGAACCCGCTAGAGTTATTTCTAAGACACCTACTGTATATGCATTAACTACCTCATTTTACTTGTTGCCATCAGAAAGCAAACCAGGTCCAATCCGATCTTCAGTAGCCAGGGAGACAGATCCAGCTCCAGTTTCTGCTCTGCTCTTTTCATCCCTGTTCTAAAAAGCAGCGATTCAAGGTATTGCAGCACCACCTGGGGATGACTCCTGACTGAATAGAAACCGTAGGCCAAGAGATTATATGCAAATAGTCCCGTGTGGCTGTGCAAGCTCACTAAGCCAGGCCCAGCTGAAATTGTGCAAATGGACCAGAAAGTGCCGTGGACTTTTTATTTGCTTTGTCAAGACTTAGAGATGAGAACATAAGCAGGGTAGGCCAAACTCTTAAAAGTATTTCGTAAAAGCTTTCTTTGCCTGCTTCAGTGTCATGATGATGCCAGCCTGCAAGTATGAACAAAACTCATGCAAGTCAGATAAACCACAGACTTGCCTGAGCATATGTCCCCTCCTGTCATCTACTGCCACTGTAGCAATCTTGGAATTGGGGCTGTCCAAGTCTTTCCGACTCTTGGACCATGGATAGCATCTGATTTTTTAGCAGCTAAAAAAAATATTTGTACAAACTCAATGAACCAAGGGTTTAATATGAAACTCAATGGCTGGGGAGAAATGTTAGGAATGCTGCTAGCCTTAATTTCTTTGAAACCAGACATTTACATAAATGCTTCCTTTGGATCTTAAGTTATCAATACTCCATAAAGTTTGATATCCTTTTCCTTTCCCTATTGAAAATTATTACTCCAGAAATAAAGATTTATTCTCAATACTGAGTGAAGAATCCTCAACCAGTTTAAGTTTTCTCAAGAAATACTGTATTAAATGTTCCAAGTCTCTAGCTTCTTGGGTCTTTGTATTTTTGGGCTATGTTTTGGCTTAAAATGCTGCCAGCCAGATGAGAGCCTTCTCAATGTTGTTGGAGAGATGGGACAGGGAGAAGAGTGAACTGCTCTATTTCTTAATGTCAATTTTGAAAAGAAACACAAACACAGACTCCTTTGCTGTCTTGACTTATACTTTGAAATACCATGAAAACACATCAATGCCAGAAACAAGTTTTCTTTTTACTGTGGTTTATGCAGAAGCTGTCCCAGGCGGATCCATACATGTACTTACCCACGGGCCCTGATGGCAGCCCAGGGAAACTACTGTTACCAGGACATAGTCAGGAACATGCTGTAATTTAAAATTCAAGATGCACAACATTCAGTATGAGTGAAATAGAAACACTGAGAATTTTAAACAAGAGGCAAGTAAGTGCTTTCTTGGATTCATTCTTTCTGTAGTAAAAAACACTAAGCAACTTTTTCCGTAATGTTTCACTTACTCCAAGAGAGTGATCTTTTGACTATTAAATATTTATCTGGTGTCATGCTCTTTTAGCTGGTTCCAACGGCTAAATTTAGAAAGGCTGTGATCCTTCTTCTGATGCTTCTTTTAAGCTCTACTGGGCAAGTAGAAGGCTTAGGAATTAAATAAGATCACTCCAGTCCTCAGGGTGATCTGAATTGTTTCAATGCTATTAAAATGTACACAGCTTATTTTTTCCCCTTCTTTAGTCTCACTGAAATATTTTATACCAAGTGAATTGCAGTTCACTAGTGCTCAATAGAGTCCTCTAAGGTATCTTAAAGGCTGTATTAGGAACCAACACTGTTTTTTGTCTTCACTAGNCCCCCCCGGACGCAGCAAAGGCTGCCCAAGGCCCCAGTCATCATCTACCACCACCTTTGCAAATGGCTGGATTTCTTCTAGAAGTTATTATCATTATGTCTTCACACCACAGATTTGAAATAGAACTCTTCCCCAGAAGAAAACAGATCTGGCTAAAAGCATTCAGAAATAAGCAACAATACAAACCAGATTTCATACACTTCAAATGTAATCGTTTAATGAATGTATAAAGGTCACTATAGCAGATTGCTTCCTGCCTCCTCTCCATCATGACTACAATGAGGACACTGTAATTTGATAGTATCCTCTAGCAACCTCTTCTCTGTGCCACCACACTGAACATGCAAAACCTTCTCCAGATTTCACTGCTGCAAACAGACAAGGCGTTGCCCTACATTTTCAATTATGTAGCTCAGCTTTCACAAACAGCTCTTACAGTTTTTAACATCGCAACACTACAGTTCCCAATCGTACCTTGTGATAATTAAGGAAAGTCAGATAAAACACTAATCTATAAAGTAAGCAAGTGGTTTACAAACTAATGCTATTGTATCACACCTTTTCAGTGTAGGAATATGACTCCTGCTGACAGACGGAATCACTGGCACACACCCTAGGCCAAGCATGAGGCATCAAGTCAGAAGCTCGTTGACCCACCACAGCTCCTGCCATGTTTACTTCAACTACTTACTTCCAGCACAGAGATGGATGGTTTCTTCCTCCCTTGGCTGGAAAGCAACAATGTCAAAAAAATAGATGTGTGCTCTTTGGCTCCAAAAGCTTAAGCAGTATCCAAGACAGCCCTCTAGGAAGAGCATCCACTCTAAGGATACTGAACTGCTTCCCCCAGCACTACCCCCAGCTGGCTTTGAAGAGAACTGTACAACAGAACACAGACTACACTAAAGGTAGCAACTCTCTTCACCAGAAGGACATTTCAATCCTCTCTCTGCATTGCTTTGAAAAAGATGATACCATGTGACCATGTTAATCATACATTGTCTGAAAAAAGTTACCAAACAATTATGAGCTATCAACAATTGACTTTGTTTCTACAAAACCAGAGTGGTGAGGCAGAGCACCTGAAAGGTGATGTCATGAGCTTAACAAGCCAGGAGCACTGGAAACATACAAAACAGGCTTGATGGAGTTACCAGTTCAGAAAAGCCAAGTGTCAGTCAACCTCCAAAGAGATGAAAGGGCCAAAAGCCTTAAGATACACAACTTCTACTGAAAAGGATGGCTTAATGGCAGAACCATTTTTCTTTCTTTCTAAAAATATTTGTGCTAAAGCTTCCAAGAGGGTAACACATCCTACAAACACTAACAATCCCAAACTAGACTACAGGATGTATGCTGAGGGAAATAATAAGAAATGCCCAGCTGAACATTTTAACTACTCGGACACTGAATTTCTGACTTAAGAATGCTGTGTTAAACTTCAGAAATACAGATATTCTCTAAGTCTACACTGCTTTTGTCTGTACACCGAAGTATCCTCACACTAACACAGTGCTGACTCACAGTGTGAGCGGCACTCAGACACCACACAGGTGTCTGAGCCAGCTCCGAAGCTGGAACCTGGATGCACCGATGAGCTTTACCCAACACAAGCACAGCCAGGACTGTCCCATCTTTACATCCTATCCCAGGATCCTTACATGGCTTAGTAACAGCACACTGCAAGTGAAAGGGTTACTGGCTTATCCAGGTACAGATGAAGCACACATTAACACTATTTCTGGGAGTAACTGACAAGTATTTGGGACATAACCAATCAATATCAACTATTAGCTAACAAGGATCTGAATGGCATAAGCATCTCTACAGGAACATTTAAATACAGAGCTCATTTACTGTGTAATAAGAAGAAGAAAGTTTTGATGATTCAAGAGTTAGATCTGTCTACATCACTCAAATGCCATCTAAAGCTACAATGATCGACTTACATTAACACCAATAAATTTGTTACGTTTCTATTTACCTTGTTTTGGTTTGCCTCAAGACGAGCATTAGAAAGAATGTTCCTCAAGTTCTCCTGCATTAATTCATTTTTGACTCACAGGTGACAAAGGAAAATGTCCCTTCAAGTGAGATAGCTACTGAATTAAGTATATGTGCACTCCCGATGCTGTAAATACCAACCTGAACTTCTTTCACAATCATCTGGCAACTATCTTAAAATTACAGCCATTGATTGAAAAGTACTAAATGCAAAGAAGCCTTTCTGCAAAGAACACACTCCAAGAATAACCAAGAACTGGAATTGCTTTCCATTATAAAAGAAAAGGAAACTGCAGCGGCCTGAGGATTCTTTGGGCAACAACTTCACGAGATTCCTTGCATTGAATTTGAACAGTCCCTGAATTTCAGTTCTCATAAAACATGCACAAGGGCAACGACTTCTTGAGTTAACGCTGAAAGTGTATTTTTCAAACAGTAATAAGAATTTTAAAGAGTATTCCCATTAAAACAGAAAATACACATTCTCGCACTGAATTTCTTTGCACTTCTAGAAAACAACTTTTTAGAAAGCAAACAAATACTTCTATTTCTCCGAGATCAAAGCAATGTTGAAGTTACTACAGCCTCACGCAGCAGAGCAGCTTTCTCTGTTGGCTACAAGTTCCTTTTATAAACGGAAGCAGAAGCACCATCCAACTCCCAATTTTTTTACGAGTCTTACATGAATTCCTGAATCCTCATTGAAAATTAGTACAGACAGAGCTGCGAAAATCCTAGACGTATCCCATAGAAACAGTGGAGCAAAATCTCCACCTACTCTTGCGTATCGCACCACCGCAGACGCTGCCCACTGCCCCCCCTTCCTCGCCAGACCTCGCTATTCCAAGGCCAGCAGATGCGGTGCAAGTCAGAACAGGTTTAAGGAGGGGGAATTCACCGCGCCACTTCCCTGGTGAATCAACGTCCTCCTCCTCAGTCTCGCCACCATGTAATTCTTAATTCCAGCCCTGGCAGCCGTTCCAGAGTTGGAGAAACACATGCACTCCACCGAGACCTTTGGCTACCCCAAACCAAAGCGTGACAAGGGCAGAAACAAATGCCCATTGTGCTCCTGGGGCCGTGCGGCACATCCAGCAGCACGGCGCGGGATTTCAAGGACACACAGCGCCAGGAACCGGGACATACACACACAGACACACACGAGTGTTTCCCGGACAACCTGCAGCCCCAGCACACGCACTGCCGCGCTGTTCCCGGGAAGGGGCACTCTCCCGGCGCCTGGGGACCGGCCGGGGAGCGCCCCGGGGGACACAGGGGCTGCCCCGGCGGGAGGAGCACCCGGGCCGGGCCCCGGGACTCACGGGGTGCAGCGGTCGCTGTACTCGTTGGCGATGGTCTCGATGCCGCCGCTCCGCGCCACGCCGATGTAGCAGTTGAGGAAGCCGAGGTCGATGCCCACCACAGACATGGCTGGGACTGGGTCCGGGACTGAGACTGGAACTGAGACTGAACGGAGACCGGCTCCGCGCCCGCCGCTCCCCCACTGCGGAGCGCCGGCACCAACCGG
>WEKX01002418.1:38773-57941 GCA_013390025.1 Pitta sordida | reverse complement strand
ATTTTACTTGTTGCCATCAGAAAGCAAACCAGGTCCAATCCGATCTTCAGTAGCCAGGGAGACAGATCCAGCTCCAGTTTCTGCTCTGCTCTTTTCATCCCTGTTCTAAAAAGCAGCGATTCAAGGTATTGCAGCACCACCTGGGGATGACTCCTGACTGAATAGAAACCGTAGGCCAAGAGATTATATGCAAATAGTCCCGTGTGGCTGTGCAAGCTCACTAAGCCAGGCCCAGCTGAAATTGTGCAAATGGACCAGAAAGTGCCGTGGACTTTTTATTTGCTTTGTCAAGACTTAGAGATGAGAACATAAGCAGGGTAGGCCAAACTCTTAAAAGTATTTCGTAAAAGCTTTCTTTGCCTGCTTCAGTGTCATGATGATGCCAGCCTGCAAGTATGAACAAAACTCATGCAAGTCAGATAAACCACAGACTTGCCTGAGCATATGTCCCCTCCTGTCATCTACTGCCACTGTAGCAATCTTGGAATTGGGGCTGTCCAAGTCTTTCCGACTCTTGGACCATGGATAGCATCTGATTTTTTAGCAGCTAAAAAAAATATTTGTACAAACTCAATGAACCAAGGGTTTAATATGAAACTCAATGGCTGGGGAGAAATGTTAGGAATGCTGCTAGCCTTAATTTCTTTGAAACCAGACATTTACATAAATGCTTCCTTTGGATCTTAAGTTATCAATACTCCATAAAGTTTGATATCCTTTTCCTTTCCCTATTGAAAATTATTACTCCAGAAATAAAGATTTATTCTCAATACTGAGTGAAGAATCCTCAACCAGTTTAAGTTTTCTCAAGAAATACTGTATTAAATGTTCCAAGTCTCTAGCTTCTTGGGTCTTTGTATTTTTGGGCTATGTTTTGGCTTAAAATGCTGCCAGCCAGATGAGAGCCTTCTCAATGTTGTTGGAGAGATGGGACAGGGAGAAGAGTGAACTGCTCTATTTCTTAATGTCAATTTTGAAAAGAAACACAAACACAGACTCCTTTGCTGTCTTGACTTATACTTTGAAATACCATGAAAACACATCAATGCCAGAAACAAGTTTTCTTTTTACTGTGGTTTATGCAGAAGCTGTCCCAGGCGGATCCATACATGTACTTACCCACGGGCCCTGATGGCAGCCCAGGGAAACTACTGTTACCAGGACATAGTCAGGAACATGCTGTAATTTAAAATTCAAGATGCACAACATTCAGTATGAGTGAAATAGAAACACTGAGAATTTTAAACAAGAGGCAAGTAAGTGCTTTCTTGGATTCATTCTTTCTGTAGTAAAAAACACTAAGCAACTTTTTCCGTAATGTTTCACTTACTCCAAGAGAGTGATCTTTTGACTATTAAATATTTATCTGGTGTCATGCTCTTTTAGCTGGTTCCAACGGCTAAATTTAGAAAGGCTGTGATCCTTCTTCTGATGCTTCTTTTAAGCTCTACTGGGCAAGTAGAAGGCTTAGGAATTAAATAAGATCACTCCAGTCCTCAGGGTGATCTGAATTGTTTCAATGCTATTAAAATGTACACAGCTTATTTTTTCCCCTTCTTTAGTCTCACTGAAATATTTTATACCAAGTGAATTGCAGTTCACTAGTGCTCAATAGAGTCCTCTAAGGTATCTTAAAGGCTGTATTAGGAACCAACACTGTTTTTTGTCTTCACTAGCAAAAACATGTACACTTTTTCAGGAGATTAATCCAAATGCCTCTCTTTATGTCAAATTCTACTGGAGAGAAGATACTATTCTTTGATGAAGTTTTAACTTAGCTACATCTGAAATCAAATCCACCTGGAATATCAAGGTAAAGATCTAGGTTCTCCACAATGGCAGAAAGACAATCTTGCCTACTTTTGGCTGTTGTGATACACATGTGAAATACAGTTATACCTCCTCCATCGCGAGGAAAGGGACAGGCCAAAGGCCTCGCGAAATATTAATCTCACAAAGAACTGCAGGTTGTTAACATGCATTCAGGCCACGCCCATTGCTCCACTCCCCGGAACTCCAAAGCGCTGCGGACAATTCTTTGCTCCTTTCCGTAGTCTGTCTTGGCACAGGCGAGCAAAGGGAACCGTTTCTGCGTGGCTGCTGTGACCGCAGCCCAAACCCCGCGCCGCTGCTCCCCCAGCCCCCCGGTCCGACCTCGGTGCTCACGCCGACCCCGGGGGACCTGCGCCAGCCCGCCCGTGCTCGCCCCGCTTCTGCGGCGGGTAAGGGGCCCTGTTCAGCATTCTTGGAGCCTGGAAAAATCTTTGCAACACTGCAACACCCTGTGGACTTATGGCGGCGGGGAGGCATTGGTATGGGAGTTTCTTTCCCTTTAACATCCACTAGTCCCGGCAGAGGCAGCGCTGCCCGGGCTTTGACTGGGCTTTGAGTAACAAGGAATGGCATGTCTTGTGGTGGTGCTGCGCTGGGTCTCTGTGGAGCACACAGGACTGGGGCAGGGACCGGGGCAGGGACCGAGTCAGGGCTCTAAACGCCACTGCGAGCTGCGGTAAATCGCATGCGCTGGGAGAGCCCGCTGCGGGCGCTAGCCGGGGAAGTCTGCCGGCGCGGGACTGCCGCCCTCCCAGCACACACAGCTTGCCTCACTTTGGTGAGGCAGGCTCCCTGTTCAGGAACCGGGGGCACGGTGCTGCCATTGCAAGCCCTTCTCCCTGCAGGGCGGGGTGAGTCCCGCCCCACAGGCACCATGGCACCGCCTCTCGGCAGAGGAGAGTCAAACTGCGCAAGCATCAGGCAGCTGGGCTCGCAGAGGGCAGAATCATATTTGCGAAAAAATTGCTTCGCAAATGGGCGAGGTCGTGAAAGAGAAGTCGCAATACAGAGAGGATTCACTGTATATATTCACATAATCAATAAGTGTAGTAACACAGCTTAAAAGCATTCAACATATTTTGCTTAGACTCACCATGAATATATGCAAATGAAAGCCAATTTGGTAATGGTTATTAATGCTTAGCTGACAGAAACAAACTTCGGTGAAAGCAGCAAGGGCAGTATGCTTGTTATTTCAGAAAGTTATCCCAACTAGAAGATACATTTGTAACTGGAGAAATAAAAGGTACTATGTTTAATTCAGGACCTGTGCTTGGATCAGAATAAGCAACATGATAAGGAATTGTTAAAAATCATAGTAATCAGCTTCATTTGTACGTGAAGCTTCAAAACTACATGAATAAAACAGGAATACCCCCACAAAATATATATATACATCCAGAACATATATATAAATCCTTGCATTCTCATCTTCTGTGCTAGTAAACCAGTTATCTTATTCTATATGATTATAATTTACATTTTTAATAATCTTGATAATGTGGTAAGTTAATTACCAGTACTTTGAGTAAACCCAGCATGAACTGCAGACCTGCTGCTTATGGAGCAGATAAGGCATAATCTGAAGACAGTGAAATCATATTTAGTCTGAAAGGAAGACGTCAGTAGTGCTAATGGTGTAGGTTTCAAGATCTCTGTTATTTAGGACAGATTATCAGAGGTATGCAGGCATTACGTAAGAATTTAAGTATCCCTGGGATTTTTTTAAATGACCTAAGCAAGTTCTATGCCAACATTTATTCAGAATTCCTTTTGACTTCCTGGAATACTGAGAGAAGAGATTCTTTAAACAAAACCATACAGACACTTTGGAACTAACAACTTTCTATTATATGGCAAAACCTCCTCAGGTCTGTAGGGAACAAGGTCCTGATTTTTCAAGAGCATTTTTGTGGTTTTGATTTTTTTTTAACGTTTTGTTTGAGGATAACCTTTACAGCAAGAATTTATATTATTAGATGTACTTCAAATGCTACTGAACTACCTCGTAAAACTACCTAATAGCTAGCAATAAGATGCAACATTAATTGCTAGTAATTCACTATCATATCCATTATAAGTAACTTCCAGAGAAGTAACTCAGCTTGTACAGAGCTTTAACTAGTTCTGATTCTGCCTCAAACCTGAAGAACAGCTGTGCTATACAGACTGTTTTTCTAACTGCATGGGCTGAGCAAATAAAGGATATTACTCTACCCACAAACCCATCTTACTCCAAATATGGCTTCTGAGCAGCAAAAAGAAAACAAGTCCTGTAACTAACACCTTCATTAGCTCATAATAAGTATTTAACATATCATGATAACGACTTAAAATATGTTAATTTTTGTTTGTAAAACCTACCTTAATGGTGTTATAACATCCAAAATAGAAGGCTTGGTGTACAATGATTCCATGTACTGAACGATTAAACCCCTGGTAGAGGACAGGAATTGCATCTGTCTTTGCAGTTTTAATAATACAGTCAGCAGGTAACTGGAACTGTCACTCAGCAGCACAAAATGTAAAAGAAATTTGTGCACATTGCTGTGCTGTACAGACACGCTACATTGTGGTACAAACTACTTACATACCTGAAACACTTAAACATAGTAGATCATTGTTTTGTCCCCTTATTAACAAAGCATAACGAAGAAATCAAGATGTGGAGGGGTGAACACAATTTATTCAAACTGAGAGTGATCCTCATTTGCTGAAGCACTTTCAGGTCAAGTAACTACCAGTTCGGTGTTGTCATTCAGCAGAATCCTTATGCATGAATTCTCCTGCCCTTTGGCTGGATAGAAATTTTCTGTGTAATACAGTAATCCCTCACTACTTCATGGTTCACCATTTGCAGCTTCAATATATCGCAGTTTTCCCCCTACGTCTTTACCACCACTTTGCGGATTTTGCTCATCGTGGCATCTTTCTGGAACTGACCCCCCATGATATTCGAGAGATTACTGTACTATGCCTTCCCTCCCAACTCACACATTCTCACTCAGATTTATGAGATGTGTTACTTGTTTCTGTTTTTCCCTATAGTGGAACACCAGCCACAAACTGTGACAAAGTTAAAAAGCCCCACTTTTTATACCTATTTCTGGTCCTTCAGAGTCTCTACAGGTGAAAACACGTCAAGAATAGAATCTAAATAGAATCTTAAAAAATGCAAAACTTTGAGAACTGTGCTATAGCACTGTTTCCAGAGAATCTTCTTTCACTCAACTTCATCCTCTTCTTTAGAGATCATACATTTCTTATGATGTTTATGCTTGCAATTGCATATTGGTAAGTTCAGTACTAGAAAGAATTCTCATACTGTTGTATATTGGTCTACTTCTAAAATGAAGGACATATAAATACCTGAGGCAAATCAGATAAAACTGGAACTGCCACTTCAGAGATTCCACTATCTTTCCCAGTACGAGCAGCTACATGAGCTTGTGTGAAGTGTAACAGGCACACTCCACTCAGGGATGTTGCTCCTGCTGCTCCACCAGAAGCCAGGTTTGCCAAAACCCCCTTCCAAAACTGAAACACAAAACTTGCTGTACACAGTTATGAAAATACACTATTACAATACTAGAACACTGACCTTTCTTGTAGATATTAAAATCTTTTAAGAGACTTCACCAAAAACTTTAAAGCACGAAGAACAAGATCTATCTAAAACATGGTATTGTTTACAGAATAATCAAGAAACATGGCAGTCTTGGAGTAATTCCTATACCTGGAGTATTTCCAAATTTCTACTAAAAAAGCTGTAAAAGCTAACAGCAGTAGAAGAAACATTTTGTGTAACTTTTTAAGGTAGTGATACCTGATGTAGCTGTATTGACTTAAATTGCATCACAGGTACATCTTGTGTAGTAAATGCAGATCATGTGGATGTATGCAAAATCACTTTTTATTTACTGGTTTGGTGACAACACTGTGGCTGTAGCATCCCATCTCCTATGCTGAACAAAACATCTAAGAAGTCATCCATAAATCCTGAGCTTCAACAATGGATATTCTACTTCGTTAAATTAACCTTGAGTGTTATTCATGGAATGTTTCTAAAATTTGAGTCATACACATGTAAGCCATCTGGAAGCACTTCTAGGAGATGGCAGGGAGATTTGGAGAACTATAAACAGTGTTATTTACATAATGCATGTTTTACTTTTTCCACAGTAAGAAAGAAACAAAACAACCTTAAACTCTTTAAATACAAAATGACTGTAATTGAAAAAGGACCGTTTAAGAATTTGCATGCAATACAGGAAGATTAATCAAACTTTAATGACTGACAGAGTTGCTCCTGGTCAGCACTAACAGAAAAGTCTGTGGCAAGAAAATTTTCTGGCATTACAGTAAGGAGCGGTCAAGAGAAAGCACAGAACACTGGATTTGTTTAAATTATCAAAACCTAACCAAAGAAATCTTAAAACCGATAACTTAAGACAGAGACAAATGAAGCAGATTTTCCATCTACTTTCACATTAAACAAATTAGATATGAAGAACTTACTTTCCATTCTGCTGATAGGAATGAATTTGATGTAATTTGCCAAATGCCAGTATCAACATTTCATATGTCAAGACCAAGTTTCTTATAATTAATTCCATGGGTGTAAACCTCTATGTCTTTCAAGAATCCATCCAAATGGACATTTTCATGCATCTGACAAAGTCATTAATCATTAAAGATCAAACCCCAGATTTACTTTAATATCATTACAAAACCTTATCAATATACTCCTACTAAGTACCAACCCATGCTGAGGGAAATAATTGCACAGCTCATGACCAGATCTAGTTTGTTTACTAAACAGAACAAATATGCAAAAGATTATTTACCTGTTTTTCTTTATCCAATTTGTGCATGAAAATCTGTTTGCCTTTTTCCTTAAAAGCCAAGTTAAGAGCCTGTGTTGCGAAATACTGTGTAACGTTTGCCAAGTCACCAATGCCAAAAGTCCTAAAGAAAGAAATAGATCTTTAAAAACAACCAAAGGCTTTAAAATTTACAAAGTTTATACTACACCAACTATATTTTACAATATCTCTTCTCTTTGGTATGAACTGTAACAAAGGCCAAAGATCTTTTCAGGGCAGTAGGGGAAAACCAGGCAGTTGGTGTTTCTTTGCCACGGCTCAGGGGAGGAAGCCATTCCCCTGCATTCCATGGGGTCCCTCCCACTGGAGGAAGTCTTTCATGATCCTTTCCAGCATGAGTGCAACNCAGCAACTTCTTAAAGAAAATCCTCCCCCATAGGCCTCCCCTGCTACCAGAAACCCAGCCACAGCAAACCCAACACACGCCGGGACAAGCAGCTATAGTAAACCCTTTACACCGTGTTATAAGCTTTCCCCCACCATGTAACCTCTCCAACACTCATAAGAGAGTGACTTCTGGAGGGTCCCCATGCGAGGGAGACGCACTGCCCCCCCCGACCCGCAGGGCATGCCACTCCTGCCCTGCAGGGTGTGCCATTCCCCCTCCCCCCAGCATGGCAGAGGCACTCTGCGCATACGCACAAGTAAAAATGCTGCAAAGAATTGAGGGAAGACTATGATGTCTTTGCTGGAAAAAATGCTGTGAAGATGTGAGGCTGCGAAACTTGATGCGCGAAGAGGTGAGGCATTACTGTATTATCCTTGCATGCCCTCAGTTCTGTTTAAAGGAAGGTTTCTTATGAAGGAGCAAGCCAAGCTCCATAGCTGATGGGTCCTGAAAGAGTCCCACCTCTGTTCAGTTGTTTTCTCCACACGCACTTCTACATATTCGCAGACTTACTTGTGTGTTTGGCCCAGATGAGTCAAACCCAGTTTAACACAGTAACTGGCAGCAGAGTAACCTCGTCTGACTGAACACAACACAAGAATCTGAATAAAAGTTAGCTGCCCTCTTTTTAAACAATTCACATAGGCTCTTTTGAGCATTCAAACGATATAGCGCAGTCTTTAAAGGCTGAAATAAGAGACAAACATCAGCAAAATTACCTGTTTCCATACAGATACACAGTTCTGTGCACAAATACTCACCTGCTAAAAGCAGTGCTGCAAGGACTGCTTGTTTTTCTGTATGTTCCTTCTTTCATCTACTATGAAATCTAATATTGGAACTCCACATATGTTAGACTTCTAAAAGGTGCTGTTCAGATGTCATCCATATGATTATATATTTATATTTTTATTTTTCAGAGTAAATCTCATATCGCTTATTTTACAGATGGGGACAAATCTAACTCTACTGATGTAACTCAATTTTGTATGCCTCGAAGTGAAATACTATTACTAATGTGCAAGGTATAAATGCTGGAGAAAGCTGATTAACAAAATATTCCATCATATGCTTAAACTTCAGGCCTAAGACTTTTACTGCTTGGAACTAAAGCAACTGCTGAGTGATGAAGGCAAGCTGTGACTCATTCCATGAAAGTGGGCTCTTAGAAGGATTTGATTTGACTATTTTAGAACTAGTCCAAACAGTTGTAACTTACTAGTGAAAACAAGATCTAAAGATTTGGTCATCGGACACTATGGAACGGAATCGACTTTCCTGAACACTTAAACTTTTTGATCCTGGTGTTCAAAATGCAACTCTTGTCATGCATTTTATGAAAAGCACTCATGTAAAACAAGTAGAAACAGTAGAAAGAAAAACATCTACACTGTTGACATGGACCATGATGAAATGTGCAGTTGATCAGATCTAAATGTGCTGGCTGAGGGTAAAAAGACCCCAAAATCTGGTATTTTAAACTAAACTTAAGTTAAAAAATCACTTTCAGAACAGCTGGTCTGTAATTTACAAATATTTTAATATTTTGTAGGAAAGCTAAATTTTGTAGAAGAATTCTGATTTTGCAAACATCTTGCCTACTCTACCTTACATGGATATTACCTAACAGGTTTTGTAATACGCAGCTGTGAATTGTAGAAGAACTAACTAAACAAAGTATGTTTAAATAAACAAAAGAGAAAATATGTTAAGTAAAAAATAGATTAATGTTCTACTGTTCATTAATGAAGATGCATTTTATTATGAAATTAGAAATACAAGATAAGTCAAGTCCATGCATAAGTCTTAAAATCATCTCCCCCACCCCCATCTTTCTTTGGGTCTTCAAAATTGCATTTTAACAAATATTATGTATAGTTAAAAAAACATCAACCACACTATAATCCTGGAGTGTCCAAAAATGATTAGCCATTAGTTTTGTGAGACTGAGTGCCATGAATTGTCTAAAAGATTTCTGTTTCAGTCAACACAACACTACTGGAAACATTCACTTTTTTCGAGGCCCTTAGAGGTGCAAAATCTTAAGTAACTGGAAAACTTTTTTTTCCTGCATTGCCAACTGTCAGATGTTCAGAGAGTACTTTGAGGATCAGCTTATCATTTCACATGGCATATGTGCACTGACAGCAATGACTGTAGAAATTATGTGATGTTTTCATATAATAAAGTTATGATCAGGATAAAAAAAAATTGACAGTATATAAAAATAGGAACTTTGTTTCTCTGAAATATTTTTTAATATTCACTTGATGAGATCATTAGAATCACCACTGAAGTTTTACCTGTGTCAAACCACAAGGCACTTATGGTTTTCTAAAGCATTTCAACAATGCACCATGAATGGGCACCCAACTTGAATTAATTTCCCTTTATATTGAACCCTTTCAAGAAATAACATCACCATGAAGGATGGCTGAGTGTCCTGGAAGCTCATCTATGTAGCTAAGCCAAAAGACAGTTTAAAGGCCAGTTCAACAGCAGCTTCTGTGACTGAGTCATGGAAACAGACATAACACTCCTGAGGTTTCGGATGTAGAATGAGTCTCCTGTGGGGAAAAAAAAAGAATAAAAAGAAGAAAATAATCAGAGTTGGTTTTTTTTTTCTCCTCAAACAATAAATTCTGGTTGTACTGTGAGGTTTCAGTAAGAAGTTAAAACCAGCTGCTGTGTAAGACAGCTGGCAAATTTCAGCATCTCTCCTGCATTAATTTATCTCTTTCAATACATCAGATTTTAAAATCAAATTATTCTCTGCTCAATTTTCTCAAGGCTATGTGTGGGAAAAAATCTTCAGGTTTTCAGGATCTATCTGTGGTACTGGTGTGTTTGCAGCAATCCAAATTTCTTGGCTACAAGCTGCAATTAAGGTCCTTGGGAGCAAGCCCCAGTATTCACATATTTACTGATTTTTACACTTAATATGTCTGGGTAGGTACATTCCCACATACTAATCCAATGAGCTCTTTTAGGGAAAGAGCTAAAGTAGGAAAGCCATTCATACCTGTGCATAACCTTGCGTAGCATTTTAGGTTTTTTTTTTTTTTGAAAGAGATCAACAGCAGCATAAACATTTTTTAAATGTGTAAAGATTTTAATTTTTCCACACAAAATGCAGTTATGTACATTCCTGAAAAGACTGCTTTTCTTTTTTCTCTTTAAGCATTTCCTTCCCCCTTGCAAAGCTGCCAGCTCCATGGTGCTCCCCTGAGTCAGAGGCTGAACTTCACCCCTGTGCACCTTCCCAGTCCCAAATTAAAGCCACTCTGGTCTGCTCAAGCATTTCTGTGTCATGCTACAGTTCAATTTATTCTTAAAGAGTAAATGGCACATTCAAAATTAAAAGCTGGAGACACAATTTGTTTTCAAACTTACCCCACAACCCAGTAGTTCATTGTTGGTGGTGGTTTCTTCTGGTCAGTCCAGTTACCAGGAGAACACTCAAACAAAACTCCATGTTCTCTTACCAGACCTGGGTCCTCAGCTGCCTTACTATATTCTGAAATCCCACTGCCTGATTTTTTCTTTTTCTGTAAAATAACTGGTGAAATGTTAGTAGAAAATGAAACATTTTTACATAAACACTAGCAAATATAACTATGTGATTTCTTCAGGACTCTCTGCTGAATGACATTGCTCATGACATTCAAAAAGCCAGGCTTAGAAGATGTAACTAACTTGCTTACTTGATTCTTTTCTCCACAGTTTTGTTACTTTGGCATCAGAAGAATTTTCCGTTATTACACAACTTGGACTTTGACTTTTTTTCCTTCTAGCTGAACATTATTTCTCTAATAACACATCTGAGATGATACAGCTCCTTTAAAAAAGTGTGTTACAACAGCTGAAGCTCTCATCTTTCTTTCTCTGTGTGCCTCCCTAATTAAGAACTGCAATAGTAAAACTCTGTTGAATAAACTGGGGCAGGCAGGAATTTCTCTTTGTAAATAGACAGTTGAAGCACTTTGCTCAGAGCATTTTCTTTCACTCAGTATGAGGGCATAAGATGTACAGAAAATAAAATTATGTTTTGTGGAGCTTTTAGAGCCATGTTTTCTACAGTTTTTGAATGAACCTTATAAGGTACAATTCATCTCTGGATCTGCACATGAAACTCCTGTTCCAATCAGCTCTTCAAAGTTGAAATACTAAAAGGTTTTCTTGGAAAAAAACCTCAAGGAACTTCTGTCTGCCATATGCAGAAGTAGAAACCACAAATTTCAATTGCCTAGAATACTGAAGATGTGGGGGCTGAAGATCTAGAACAGATTGTCAAAACATCAGCACTGTCTTAATTTCTGAAAAATTGTAGAAGAAAAAGTGAAATGCATCTTAGATAGGCAAAATAGGTCATATTTGCTCGCGTGTCTTAAAGTTCCTTAAACGTGCTTTGGATCAAATTAATAAAGCATAGCCCAAATAATTAATAGTTCATGGAGATTTCACAGTAGACCAGCCTTCATCTGTCTTTCTTCAGTACATAAAATCGTTTCATGACAATAAAAATCAATGGTGCAATTAGCAAAAGACTTTTAGCAAAAGTGTGCATTGAACACTAAATATCTGATCTGAACAGAGTATCTCCTAAGTTGAGAACCTGCTCGTAACAGTAACACCAGGAGCTTTAAAAACAATGACAGACATGCAAATAGAGCTGCAAGTGAACCACTGAAATAATGAAGTGAAAATAATCTTGAAACACTGAGCTGAGAATGTAAACAGAAAAACAGAAAACAGTTTCTGTACCTCTTTCCTCATGCACTGCTGAAAAATGGAACGAATGGAAAGACAGCACTGATAGAAATTCTCAATTAACTGAGGGTGGATAGAGCCACCAAGCTCTGCCACTTCTCTGTGAGTTGGAGTAATAAAGATTCCTTGCATTGTTTCCAAAGACAGATAGTGGAAGAGGGTCGTTTCAGGACCAGATGTCAATCTTAAAAAACATGAATCAGAGAAACCATTTAATATTCAAATATTTTTAAAAGAGATTTCAGTTAAACAACATATACTTTGTTTCCCAAGACAAAATTGTTTTTCTGGTAACTACAAGAATACAAAAATGGATACAGGCATCCAAAAGGTTCTGATCTCTACACCAAGGAAATCCTTCTAATTTAGACGTTAATACTCATTTAAAAAACAGCTAACAACAAATGAAAAAATTGGCGTAGTATTTAGGCATTGCACTTGTGTGCTCAAAATTTGTCCCTAGAAAAGAAAAAGGAAAGAGAAATAAAAGCTTTGTCATTTTTACACCTACCTAGAGATACCAGGGAGGGACAAGATAAGTAAATGTGTGGCTCAGAAACTTTTATTTGAACTTTCAAGGTCACACAGATGTTGGATGTGTGCACTCAACAGTCTTTGATTGTATTTTTTTTTTTAATTAAGCTCTCCATTTAAGAGCTTCGCTTCTGCTAATCCTTGCATAGTAAAGTTTTGGTTAGAATGAAATTATGCAGGAAATTCTGTGATCAGTGTATATTCAAAAAGCAATCCAAGTATGACCTAAAAAATTAAATATTTAATAAAAATAATTTCTTACCTGATAGCATTAAGAAGTTCTGCGTCTTTCTCTGAAAGGTTCTTTCTGAGGTTTCCTAAGTTAAATGGATTTGGCAGGGTGTGTTTTTTTCTAGTGGCCTGAAAACCAAGCAGATAGATGAATAACAGAGAAAACAAAGCTAAGCAAACAGAGAATCAAACCAACAAGTCACCTACTTAGACGAAAATAATGCAGGATTTTTTAAAAATATCCAAACAGTTGCATCAACTCACAGAAATGTATTGCATAGCCTGTTTTAGACTAAAGTGGGTGAGAAGCAATTGTACAACTGTAGAATTTATCCTGGTAACTTGTATTTACATTGTTATTTCAGGGATATTCTCCAGTTATTTCTGCTGATTCCACGGCGGCTGTGCCCATTTCAGCCAGGGGGAAACCCCAAGCATTTACAAGCAATGACAAAACAAAAAAAGCTGTGATGGCTCGGAGGCTAAAGCTTCCCACAGCAACAGAAGTATTTTCTACTGAATTCAGGAGTTGTTAGATTTATTCCTTTATATTGAAAGAACTGCCATGTTCCCCAAGCCCACCAGAACCAATCAACTCTCTCTGCCTTTGTTCTCACACCTGATCCACTACAGGTTGTGGATTAGTGCTTTCCTCTTCCACCGGACCTTCATTACCCTGCTGGGGTCCTCCACTCTTTGTTGCAGGGCTCAGCTTCTGTGTTAGGGAAGAGTCTCCAAACAGGGACCTTTTGCTGGCTGGAGTGGTCGTTGGTTTGCAAGTACTTTGTATCTTGCTTAGAATGGGTGAGGTGGTCAAGCTCTCCAGTTTATCACGTGTTGCAGGAAGGAACCAGTCAGCACAAGCTAAGGACGGAATGGAAGGAGACTGCAGCCTTTCTTCTATGCTGGCATCTATTCCTTCCAGTTGGAGTATGGTTGCTTTGACCTGATCCACATATATAGAGTCTGGTCCTGGATTCCCAATAGCTTTGGATGCACAGCCTCCTGCCTCTAGCAGAACACACAGCATGAAGTGTCTCTGTGAATATGGAGGTAGCAATGTTAGCCTTTGGTTTAACATACAGCATGTGCTGTGTTATACAGTAAACCCCCGGTTATTCATAGCTCACATCTCTGTGGTTTCAACTCTTCGCAATTTATTTTTCATTGAAAAAGCGAGGTCTGCACATGTGCAGATAACGCCATGAACTCAGATTACGAATATGGATGAATATTGAATTAATATGGAATGAGGTCGTGAATATGGAATGAACTCATGAATACATAAATGAGCCCCACCCATTGCCCCCCGCCCCCTGAGGTCCCTGAGTGCCATCCATTTGCACTGTTTAAGGTGAAGGGGAACCACCACCATCATCCTGGATCCAGCACTGCTCCTGGGTGGGTGGCATGAAGGTAGCAGGGCCATAGCACCACTTCTGGGCACAACAGTGTGCCGGTGGAAGTGGGGGCCCTCAGGCTGTCACAGTGGCTGAGAGGGAGCTGGTACCAAAATTAAAGCTCCCTCAAGGCAGCAGTACATACTTTGTTTTGAATACAGGAGATGTTTGTGTAAAAATCTCTGGGATGTGGGGGCAGGTGAGGAGGTGCGGGGAGAGGACATGAGAGGGAAGGGCTGAAAGAAGCTGCAGATGGGGCAGGCAGGGGCAGCAGACAGAGCTGTGGAGGGGCAGGCAGGGAGGAGCGGGGCTGCAGGAGCCAGGACCCTAGGAAGCATCCTTTACGTGTGCTGCATGCAGCACCTACCCATGCGGGGCAAGTGGCGCCACTTCGTCTGCAACTGGTGAGGGCTCCCTCCCTTCTGCAGGTGGCCTGAGGCCAGGACCGTGAGGGACTGTGCCAAGCTGTGCAGTGCTGCTGGAACCAAGCTCGGGCCAACATAGCCCCTGACAGCCATGCCAGGACTTAGCACTGGTCCGGTGCGGTACGGTAGCAGGGAGGGTGGCAGGGCTTCCATGGGGGGCATTCAGACTGCCCAGTTCCTTCCCTTTGGAGCTGCTGCCTTGCTTTTGCAAACAGAGGCAGCACCTGAGCTTGCTTGTGAATGGAAGCGGCGCTAGGCTGGACAGTTCAGTTTGCCTGATATGAAACATTGGCTCAGCTGGGCTCAGCTGCAGCTCGGGCTCCTTTGCCAGTACTCGGCTTGGCTTGCCCTCTTGCCCGTGTTCTCTTTGTTCCAAGCCGCCGCTTGTGGGCCCGGAGGGGTGATTTAAGGGGAAGGGTGACCTTCGCCATCGTGCTGAAGGTGCGATCGGTTCTGGGTGGGGCATGGTGGGGTGGTGGTGAAAACGGGAGTCTCTGGGGCTGCTGTGGCGGCGAAGAGAGAGCGATCACTCAAATTAAAGCTCCCTCAAGGCATCACTACTTACTTTGTTGTAATAGAGGAGATGTTGTTAATAGAGGAGATGTTTGTGGCCATGCCAGAAACACTTAAAACAAATGATAGTGGAGAGAGGGTGTAAGACCACCTGGCCCTGGAGGACTGGCTGGGTGGACAGGGTAGGGGGCTCTCCTCTGGGATGGGGGGGCGTGGGCAAGAGGAGGAGGTGCAGGAAGAGGAGAAAGAAGCTGCTGTGTGCGTGCATTGCAGCCTTGACTGCATCACAGCCCTCTCCTAAGCACTGGCTGAATATACACAACCCAGCTGCAAGCGGTGACTGTGTCAGCCCACTTGGCTCCCAGTGCCCGCTTCTACACTGTGGCAGGGCCACAAACCCTTCAGCGCTTGCTTCACCTGGTAGTGGTGTGGCTGGGTCACGGAGGGTGGCTGCAGTGGCAGTGGCCATGACTGCGACGGTGCCACCGGCCACAACCCTGAGCCACGAAAGCCCAACTTGGCAAGGTAAGAGGGTAAGCTTAGTCTTTTCCCTGGAGCACACAGGTCCTTTTGCCCCATATAAGGACAAGGGGTCTACCAGCACCTTCCCGGAGCCTGGATCTCCCAGCCGCGGGCAGCGTGTGGCTGCAAGCCAGGAGTCCAATGTGGGAACGGTGGCAGATGCGTGTGCTCCTCTGTGTGGAAAGTGCTGCAGACATGGGGGATCCCAGCGGAGCGTCCACTTCACAGGAGGGGGAGGGAGCGGGGAAAGCTGTTGCATTCCTAGAGCCCCCCCGCCGCGAAAACAACTCCCCCACAAACAAAGCAGCCAACCAACCAACCAAACAACCAAACCGTGACTGACACACGCCCGGCCAAGCTCTGTGTAATAAGCACGTGGATATGTAAATAAGCCATGAGTCAGGCAGGAAAGGATTCCTGGGGAGCAGCTTGGAAAATTGGCTGTTCTGTAGGACATTTTCATTCTGCCAGGCCTCATCCTTGGAAATATTCAAGGCCAGGTTGGACGGGGCACTGTGGTGCTCAGAAGGTGTTCCTGCCCATGGTAGGGGGGTTGGAACTGATGACCCTCAAGTTCTCCTTCCAAGGAAACCATTCTGTGATTCTGTGAGGAAAAGTACCCGTCTCTGTAGGGCAGGTCTGTGAGCGCCGTAGCTTGTGAATGCTAACAGGTAATGTGCGCACGCCTGGAGGGCACACAGGAGCCAGAGCATTCTGGCCTGGCCCCTGCACCTCAGAGGCCAGTGGGAGGATAACAATAAGCCATTTACTTTAATTATGTTAATTTAACTTAATTTAATTAAATTTACGTATTTACAACACTCGTATAAACTTTATAAACTTTACAAAACACTATAAACATTAAGAACTATAGTAAACAACATACAGAATGGTATAGTACATAGACATACTACGTATACACTCAAATACATAAACAATTAAGGTGTACCTGCAGGCTTCCTACATTTGAGGAGCATTGTTATGGGGAACTGCTGCTTCTCCTTTTTCCTCTGGCTGAAAAGGGTCTTATAAGGACATAGCATTGTCAATAAAATTCAATAAATGCAAAACATGGTCCATCATCAGTTCATGTTCTCAAGCACGTGCTTTCAGTTCATTCCCTAGTCTGACTACCTTTGTGAGGTGATCATATCCTATGTCAGCCTCCTGCTCTAGTTCTTCCTCCCCCTGTTCCTCTTCCTCGCTGTCTGACTTATTGAGCTCCTTCAGGTCTTTATTCATTGTGGTCTGGCATGGGCATTGATTAAGTCATTAATGTCACCAGGAGTCACTTCATCGAAGCCTTCTCCTCCCAGTTCTTTTGCCATCTCCACAGTGCTGTGTATCACGCAGTTTTGGACTTCCTCTGGAGAGAATCCCCTGTGGTCACGGACCACTGCTGGCCACAATTTTTTCCAGCTCGCATTAACAATTTGAGCTTTCGTAATGGATGGCCAATTGAATATTCGAAATACATTTCATAATGGTGTATTCAAGCCAGTATGCCTTGATGGAGAAGTCAGAGTGTGACTCCATAGCTTCCATGAGGGATTGCATTCACTGCCAGAAACAGAGCACCTTAAAAGTGCGGATAACACCTTGATCCATGGGCTGGATCAAGGCTGTAGTGTTCAGTGGCAAGAACGATATCTGCATGCCCTCATAATGCAGTTCTGCTGCATATCCTGTTGTATTGTCCATGAGCAGAAGGACTTGCAATGGGAGGTCTTTCATGGAGAGGTAGTGCTTGGTCTGAGGCATGAAGCAGTGGTGGAACCAGTCCTTCATCAGTAGTTTCATTACCCAGGCCTTTAGATGATGCATCCAGTAAATGGGTAACGTGCTTTTGTTCCTGTGTCTTAAGGCTCTTGCGTTTCTGGACTTGTAGATTAGTGCTGGTTTCAGCAGAAATCCAGCAGCATTCCCACAAATAATCAAAATAACCCTCTCCATTGCATCCTTAAAATCAGATGCTTTCTCTTCCTCCTGCACTATGTATATGCAAGAAAGCCTTCACTTCCAAAATAACCCGGTCTCATCCATATTAAATACCTGTTCTGGTTTGTAGCCCCCTTTCTTGATTAGGCTTTTGAACGTCTCCTTCACATGCATCTCTTGATTGGCAGAGGGAGCCTCCCCATGCAGGGATACACTCTTAAGTCCACAGAGTTTCTTGAGCCTGTGAAACCAGCCCTTGCTGGCAAGGAATATCTCTGTTGTGATGGGAGAAGCACTTGATGGTCCTGCTTCTTTGTCAGCTTGTGCAGCAAATGTTCCANTTCCAAAATAACCCGGTCTCATCCATATTAAATACCTGTTCTGGTTTGTAGCCCCCTTTCTTGATTAGGCTTTTGAACGTCTCCTTCACATGCATCTCTTGATTGGCAGAGGGAGCCTCCCCATGCAGGGATACACTCTTTAAGTTCACAGAGTTTCTTGAGCCTGTGAAACCAGCCCTTGCTGGCAAGGAATATCTCTGTTGTGATGGGAGAAGCACTTGATGGTCCTGCTTCTTTGTCAGCTTGTGCAGCAAATGTTCCATGAAGCTTCCTTGCTTTGCTACAGATGGTATTTGTATCCAGGAAAATGCTTTTTTTCCCTGCAATCCTTTATCCACATGGCCAATGCTGACTCAATCCTCACAATGGCCTTACAGTGGGGAGCTGACACCCTCTTCTGCATCTCACTACATGACAATGTTCCTTTCATTCTTCTTTATGTATCAAACAGCAGATTTCTTTAATCCATAATGCCGTGCCACACTTGGAAAGGTTCTTTCTTTTTGTAACATGTCTAGGAGTATGACCTTTTCAGCAATGGTAAGCATTCTCCTGGAGCACTTGGTTTCACTGCTGGAAGCCTTAAAAGAAGCTGGATGTTTTGGAGCCACTGTGGCAACCCTAGCTGGACTGTAATCACGTCAGTTAAACGACCTAGAGGCTGGTAGCACCCATGCGTTAGGGAATGTGCATGCATCACAGATCACCATGTAGGGAGAGGTCACAAAAATGTGATTNGTCTTAAGGCTCTTGCGTTTCTGGACTTGTAGATTAGTGCTGGTTTCAGCAGAAATCCAGCAGCATTACCACAAATAATCAAAATAACCCTCTCCATTGCATCCTTAAAATCAGATGCTTTCTCTTCCTCCTGCACTATGTATATGCAAGAAAGCCTTCACTTCCAAAATAACCCGGTCTCATCCATATTAAATACCTGTTCTGGTTTGTAGCCCCCTTTCTTGATTAGGCTTTTGAACGTCTCCTTCACATGCATCTCTTGATTGGCAGAGGGAGCCTCCCCATGCAGGGATACACTCTTAAGTCCACAGAGTTTCTTGAGCCTGTGAAACCAGCCCTTGCTGGCAAGGAATATCTCTGTTGTGATGGGAGAAGCACTTGATGGTCCTGCTTCTTTGTCAGCTTGTGCAGCAAATGTTCCATGAAGCTTCCTTGCTTTGCTACAGATGGTATTTGTATCCAGGAAAATGCTTTTTTTCCCTGCAATCCTTTATCCACATGGCCAATGCTGACTCAATCCTCACAATGGCCTTACAGTGGGGAGCTGACACCCTCTTCTGCATCTCACTACATGACAATCACAGAATCACAGAATCACAGAAAATTATGAGTTGGAAGGGACCCACAAGGATCATCTAGTCCAACTCAC
>WEKX01002418.1:0-37722 GCA_013390025.1 Pitta sordida | reverse complement strand
AAACACCCCCTGGACCCCCAAAACCCCCTCCAGTTCCCACAAACCCCTTCCAGTACCTCCAAACCCCCCAAGGGACTGCTCAAAATTCCACCAGGAAAACTTTCCTCCCACTAATCCTATCCCAGTGAACCTTCCAAGCCTTTTCCTCCCCCAAACTCTGCCTTACTATCTATTTCGGGATCACCACAGGCACCCCTCGNCTGGACCCCCAAACCCCCCTCCAGTTCCCACAAACCCCTTCCAGTACCTCCAAACCCCCCAAGGGACTGCTCAAAATTCCACCAGGAAAACTTTCCTCCCACTAATCCTATCCCAGTGAACCTTCCAAGCCTTTTCCTCCCCCAAACTCTGCCTTACTATCTATTTCGGGATCACCACAGGCACCCCTCGAGGCCTGGGCCTCCCCTCGTTCTGCCCCACCATGCCAGACAGTGGCATCAACATATTCCCTACCCCACCATATGAAGCTGAATGAATTAAAGTCTTCAGTAAATGGTTGCTGGCTGAAAGCACGAGGTTAGATGCCGCTGGGAGACCATGTGGGCTGCTGTCTCAGAAAGGCACCAGGTGGAAAAGGAACATCTCATCATTTGCCCAGCCAGTAAGAGCATAGGATTCCCATTCAAGTGACTGCGTCAGCCTTCCGGCACCTTCACGTGGGGCAGGACCCATGGCACAGGCCTACACCCATATTTAAACACAATTGGCTTTTAAACACATTAGCCCCAGGACTAGGCCTGTGTGGGCTCTGATTGTTCCCTACTGCAGCACCATGGGATCACATGGTAAGAGGAGCAGGAGCCGTGTGCGGGAACACGAGCAGAGTGCAAGCAGCACATGGGAACATGTGATGGGAGGAGTGGGCGCTGTGTGACCCATGCTCTGCTCCACTGGGACCCTGGGAAGCATTCATTATGTGTGCTGCTGCAGCCCACATGTTTAAAATGGAGTTTCAAAGGCTGTACTCAATGCTTGGGCTCACAACGTCAGCCCGAATGCTCCAAGCACCATGACTGGCTACAGAACAGCCTGATGCCATTGCTGAGGCAACGGTAGAGCGACACAGCGCTGTCTCAGATCGCCTCGCTGAGCAGCACTGTGCTTGTGGGAGCCAAAACCCCTTTGGTGCTTGCCAATGCCCATTGGCAGTGCAGCTCATGAATATGTAAATAAGCTGTGAGCCAGGCAGGGCAGGGTTACTGTGCCTGGGACAGGCTGTGAGCAGTGGGGGATAGGCAGGCACTGGTGTCCCGAGCCACCACCGGCTCACCCTCCCATGGCCACGGTCCCTGGGATGGGCTGAGTTGCCCGCTCCATCTCCGCCGTGGGCACGGGGTCCCTAGTGCCATGTATATCCAGTTGGGTTGACTTTAAATAGACCTTTGCTGCCGGAGACTGGGGGGCTAACAAAGCCTTTGACATGATGGGCAGAGACATGACTTCCATCCTGAAAGACGTGATCCAGCCCTGCTGCTGGGATAGCTAGTCTGGTCATGTTCCAGGGGGTGGGACAGAAGGGGAAACCACTGCCGTGTCAAGCAATTTCCTCTTGGCACAGCGGAAGTTTCCCCTTCTGCCCTCCCTTTCAAGGCTGGCAGAATGGCAGCCTCACCCGACATCACAGCAGGAGCAAGCAGTGAAGCTGCTTAACTGTGTGCACATCAGGGAAAATGAGTGCTGTTGAGGGGAAAGGGAGGTCAGAGTCGCCAACAATGCCGGGGGGGGCAGCCAGCGCTGCTTCCCAATGTGTGGTGAAGGTGGCTGTGGCCCTTGCATCTGTGAACACGTCTGCATGTCCGGTTTCTAGGCAATGAACTTCAGCTGCACCCCAGCTCAGCTCTGCCTGCACTGCAGGCAAAACTAATGAAAATTAGTTTTCATTAGTTTCTAATTTTCATTAGTTTCATTAGCCCTGCCACAAACTAATGAAAATTCATTAAAGAGAAATCAAATGAGGGTAAAAGCTATGTACCGTTGTATTTCAGAAAAAGAAACCCAAACAAAACACCTGCCCCACAAACAAAGCAGCAGTGACTGTGTGCTCTGGACTAATGACTGTGCAGCCTTGCTTGTGTCACAGCCATCTTCCAAGCACTGGCTGGGTGCCTCGCAGGCTGTTTGACATTGGTGACTGTCCCAGCCCGTGCAACTATGGCTTCTGTTGTGGAGCGCCAGGGTACCCACACTGCTGTTGTGTCCAACACTGCAACCATTCCCCAACCCTCCAGCAGGGTCCTGCTCTGGAGCAGCACGGGATGGCTGCCCGGAGCTGCCCCAGCTTTGTCAGAGGGGTGCAGCGCAGTGCCTCCGCCACATTTGAACACAATCAACCAACAACCCTGCCAAGCCCCAGCATAGACATGGCAGGGAATAAACAGTGGCAAGAGGCTCCACACCTGATCGGCTCCGCTGCAGGGGCGGTTGCCAGCTCCAGGGATCCTGGCAGTGCCAGCTCCTGGGGGGTTTCTGTACTTGGAAACGTGGCTCTGGTCCAAAAGCCAAGATTCCGCAGCTGGGAACGGGCAAAAGGCATTTCCTTCGCTTTCCTGAGGCAGAACAGGGTGTGGGGCAGTCCCAGGAATGCCCTCCCCACCTCAAGAGCTGAGGGGGAGGGGTGATGGGCATGGCCTAATTGCATATTCATGAGTTCACTCTCTTTGCAATTTGCTGGGTTCATGGTGTTGGTCTGGACCCATGCACCCACAATAACTGGGGGCTGACTGTATCTGATCTCATACTTCAGCAAAATATAGCACTATATTCAACACTCCTTTCAGAGGAGGGTTTTTTTTTTCTTATCAAATCACATCTGTGGAGATCTTTATGTTATTTAAGTTAATGACAGAAATGTAAGACCTACTGTTTACAAACTTATTAGCTGTTTGTTTCAAAGAAAGTCCCCAATTAAAAAAACAAAACCAGACACATTTCTGAATTGAATTGTCTAAAAAGACAAGATCATGAAGGTAAAAACATATTCAACTGAAGAGAAATGGCGTAAAACCAATAAGAATTTAAACTTTGCAAGCATTGTAGATGTATAATTAATGCTACTCTCTGAGAAATCCTACTCGATTAAAAAACTACAATGTAAGTATTTTGTGAAATCACTAAATAAAATGAATTAAAGTGTTGATCTTAATGAACAACAGGCAATAAACAACACAAAAGAGAGGCATATCCTGCAATTATTAACTTACCAAGCCAACTATCAGTAAGAAGTATCTTGCTTCAGGTTCCCTGTATTCTGTAAAACTTGAACCTTCACATGGCTGGATATGATGCTGTGGAAATACTTCCCTCCAAATCACTAACTGACCAATCCTCTGTTCTGCTGCCAAGGGTAACAGACAATAGTGCCGACAATATAAACCTATATCAAGAAGATCTTCCTTTGGCAAGTGATTACCAATCAAGTAACCCTTAATTAAACAGAGAAAAGGAAGTGTATTTAGTAAGAAATACAACATCACCACATATAGCTTCAGAGTGCCTTTTATACAGAGATATTGCTGCTCCACATGCATTTAAATCTTAAGCTTTCTGCTTAAGACTGTCGATTTGATATACAGTTGTACAACAGGTAACACTGAGTTTCTGCACCACAACTAAAGACCCAAAATCCTGAAATACCAACAAATAAACTATGAGCATATATGCAAGTTATGAAAGGTGAGCTGGGAAGTACATGGTTTTAACAGCCTGAAAGGTACCTACAGTGTTAAGGTGCTTGAATTCTTATTTAATTTTCTCTCCAAAAATAGTGAGCTTTCACTGGAATTAGTAACATTTCCAAAGAAAATACCGAGCACAGCAGCAGTTTTAGCACTCAGGGCTCTACAGCTCAAGTGCTGTCATGGTAGATGCTGTGCAGTTCCTTCTGTGGGAACAGTTTAGTCTCATAACACTACCAGCATACCAGCACAAATGATAAAATCTGCAAAAGGGAAGTTTTTTTTAAGGAAAGGCTGTTATCATCCTCTTTATACCATTGATTTCACCGTCTATATTTACTAAAGATAAATAAATTCAGGAATGAGGCCAAAGTGAAAAAAGCTGTGAATACAATTTCTCAAGTCTTGGATTTAAAGACAGATCAAACATAGATCACCTGCTATTATAAATGTCAAAAAAAAAAATTCTTGTCAGAATATCCTACAGTCTCACTTGAATTGACTCTTACTGCTTTCTTATTACTCCCTCTGTCGAATCCTCAGATCATACACAAAAAAAATCCAGTTTCAAAGAACTAATTTCTTATTCATCATACAGTACATATCATTTCCTGACACAATTTTCTCTTATGGTGTTTGAATTTTAGATCTATTACTAGAAATACCTGTTTAATGTAATCATACATTTGTTTCATATTTGTGAGGTTCTGAAAAGAGTAACTCCATGACTAAATTGTATTTCTAGATGCATTTCCCTAATCTTTAGATCATAATCATTAGTCCTACCTTGTAGAATAGACAAGAGCCCAGAATCATATATAATCTTCTCATGTCATAATAATCTTCAGACTGTGGGGGAAAAATGGTATAATTTTTTAATTCAGAATTTTTATTTTATTTACCAAACGCAAGTGAACTATTTCTGCTCAATTTTCATCAATGTTATTTAATATTTCATATTTAACCACCTCTTATTACCAGTAGAGCAGTTAATACTGAACAGTAAAGGGAAATACGAAGTTTTTTATCTTATTTTTGATAGGATAGGCTCATTCTCACTGTTCTTACCAGCAAAGTAGCTGCAGCATAACTATTGACACCAGGGGCCCTCCTAGAGTAAAACTTTTAAATGAAAGCATTTTTTCCCAGTACTTGACATTTTACCCAAAATACACCCATTCATTGATCTTTTAATGCCCAGTGCTCTCTGATTATAATGCTATGTTTGGGTGGGTATACTCTATTTTAAATTAAGTAGGTGCAATCAATTTCTGTGCAATAACCTATAATTTATAAACACTGCTTTCTGTAATTAATCAACCAGGTTGTTTAGAACAGTGATTCTGTTAACTAGAATATTAAAGCAACTGTTCTGGAACATGAGTTTAAGAGAACTCTTTCACGACAAAGCAAAGCTGAAATTTCAATATGTTTACACCTTGCACAGCAAGAATTACTTAAGTAAATTACCATAGTCTCCTGTAATTATTAAAAATCAGCATGATTTCTAATAACTTTCTGTAAACTGGAAAATTTAAATTCTCAGTGCTCTGCAGGTGTTGTCAGGTTTATTCACAATTTCTTGGGAAAGACAGTTATTTACACAAAATATAAATGTAACAACAATCAGCTGTGTTGAAATAAAAGTGTTTTGGTAGACATCTCATGGATTTAAATTGTATTAAATCATGGATTTTCAGTGACTAACCCTATAGGATTATAATAAGTTATACTATTAACAATGGAGAGAAATTCAGGATAAAGAGAATGGGTAAAATTGAGCTATCTTAAAAGAATAACACTATTCCTTTGCTTTGACTCCAGCTTGATTAGAAAAAGTGGATGAGTTTGAAATTAGTGCTTTTATAAACCACTGAATATGACACCAAAGGAAACAGATACTGTGCAATACAAACAAGAACTAAAATGTTTACCAGCTCTCCAAAGTCAGCTGCTTCCAGATCACTCAGGGCTGTGTCAATTTCCATCTGAAATATTTAAACAGTAGTTTTTAATAGCAATTTCCAACACATTAATTTCCAGTAATAGTATAGGTTGCTCTGTGTTGCAGATTAGAATTCACAAGTACAAAGGGAGTGGATAAAATTTTGCACCTGCTTTCCAATAGTACCATCAAATAGCAAGAACACCTTGAGCCCTCAGATTAAAGAAAAACCTTTTAAATTGCTGTTTCCCTGCTCTTTGAAACTGTAAACCGTGCCTGCTGCTGGCACCAAGGCGATGTCATTCTTACTTTAATTGTGCTTTAAAACATGAGGTCTGCAGATAACTCTGGAATCTGGCACACTGTTGCATCCAACTGAGTTATCAGAAAAATCTTGTACACAATAGATTTACATTTTTTGTTTCTATGGAAATTGCCAAAACTTTCCCACACATTATCTTTGTTCTACTGAAACTGCTTTAAGCAGCCTTATTTCTGTAACTACAAGAGCTGTTGGTTAATGTAAGTTTTGCTAAGAGTCCTTTCCTTCAAGGAACAGGTTACTAGGCATGTGAACTCATGACATAAATGTGCTACTTAATGAAAAGGACCTAAACCCCATAATTACCAACTTCTTGGGCTGTATTAACAGGCTGCTGAAACACAGCCAGTTTTCAAACAGAGAAATGTCAGCAAGGCTGTTGGCAGCTGACAACTAATCAAAACTAATAAAAAAAATCTTTTCCCCAGTCAAAATTTAAGTAGCTTTCTGCCCAAAGAACTAACACCTGTAGTTCTATATTCCTTATAGGATATAAATCACAGAATCACAGAAAATTATGAGTTGGAAGGGACCCACAAGGATCATCTAGTCCAACTCACCGTCTAATACCCGTACAGCGACCAAGAGCACATCCCAGAGTATAATAACAACCTAGATGCCTCACAGTCTAGCAGGCCACTCTGAGCCGGAGGGGGCCCAGGGTCATCCAGCCCTCACCCCCCAGCTAGACCAGCTAGACCATGTCACTAAGCTCCTCGTCCAGTCTTCTCTTAAACACTTCCAGGGATGGCGACTCCACCACCTCCCTGGGCAGCCCATTCCAATATGCAATTACTCTCTCCGTGAAAAACCGCTTCCTAACATTGAGATTAAACCTCCCCTGGCGTAGCTTAAGGCTGTGCCCTCTCGTTCTGGTGTCGTCAGCCTGGAAGAAGAGGTCTACACCCATCTGGCTGCAACCTCCCCGCAGGTAGTTGTAAACAGCAATGAGGTCCCCTCTGAGCCTCCTCTTCTCCAGACTGAACAGTCCCAGTTCCTGTAGTCGCTCCTCATAGGGCCTGCCCTCCAGTCCCTTCACCATCCTCGTTGCCCTTCTCTGCACCCTCTCAAGCAGCTCAACATCCCTTTTAAACTGGGGAGCCCAGAACTGCACGCAGTATTCAAGATGGGGTCTGACCAGCGCTGTGTACAGGGGGAGGACAACCTCCCTGGACCGACTGACCACACTGTTCTTGATGCAGGCCAGGATATAAAGATCTTCACCAAAATGTTAACTGGAAATGTCATGTCTGCAACAACAACGTTTTTCTGGAAAATGTTAATGATCTCAGACAACTTTGGAAAGTGATGTCTGTATCATAAATATCAATCACACTGTTGTCTAAATCCTTTTAACACTTTCTTGCAGGAAAGAAACAACCTGAAAGCTGTACTAGAGAACAAACTACAATAAAGTCTCTCTACAAATACTTGAGAGAGAAGAAAAAATTATGGAGAAAAAACCTGATCTCTCTTCTGAGATACTCCATTAATATGTACTTTTGTAGGTAAAGCATATACAACAGGGTGCTCATACACATTATAAGTGCAGAGGTCAGACTGGAATTATTGCAAACATATTATTCTTAAACACTTATTTAGCAAAAATGTATCTGGACACATATTGCTGAGTAGGATGAAAGAATTAAATAATCATTGGCCTGCAGCTAAAGGAAGAGACAATTTTAAAGGAGAAAAGAGAGAAGGTCACAGTAGCACACTGTTTGGAAACTACTAGCACTGACTGACACATAACTTGCACCATCCATGGCAACTTCTGTTACCGAACCATAGCAAACACAAAATCATTCTGCAAACCCTGTCAGTAGTGAAGTTGACTTACCCCTTGATCCCTTCCCCTCCAAACACACTTAGGATAAGTATACAGCAAGGTCTTATTACACATAAAAACAAGAAATCCAGGGAAGTCCTAGGTAATATTATCTTTAAATAAAGATGCTATAAATTACATAACATGCCACTGCAGAAGAAAAGTAATTTTGAACATCCAAAGTCAATCCTTTCAAAATGCCAGTCTGAGAAGCACTTTGAATTTTCCACTGAGTTCAGCAAGTACAATGTCCATTTCTTTTATTGTTGCTCATGATAATAGAGTTTATGGTCAGCTCAGATCAGAATCACTGTCTAATAACTAGAACTAGAGTTAACTATGTTACCTGCAAACTTCCAAGATTTTGGATCTACCTGTGAAAGAAAAAACTAAACACTACCACAACAAGACTAACATATTGTCCTGGTTTAAGGCAATGTATGCCAGAGGGAGGGTGGGACTTCTTGGAATAGACGCCCCTCCCTCCAAATTGATGTAATTTGAACTATGAGACTTTCAAGCAAAATGTAGAAAATGAGTAACAGCTTTTACTAAAAAATGGAGAACAAAATAAGATGACAACCTAACAGTAACAAAGCCACGTATCTCCCAAGGATCTCTCGCCCTTCAGGGGAAGTGAAAACCAGACTGGCTGCAGTGCAGTTGCAGCCATGGCCAGCAGGAGGTGCCCGCGGGGAGCGGCACCGACACAGCGGCCGCCCACGACTCCAGATCCGGTGTGGGCGGGGACAGACTCCGACTGCACCTGCCGAGCTGGGCCAGAGAGGAGCAATGCCCCTTGTCCTCGGAACTGACCATGCAGCCAACCCTCCACCTGGGGAGTGTGTGTGTGGGGGGAGAGGGTTGGTGGTGCCCTCTGTCACTCCACTGCTAAGTGGCTATCGACTTCTTTTGTGTGGAGCTATTAACTTGTCCTACATGCAGGCAGTACTTAGCTTTAGCAAGTTACTAGGTTTTGCTTCTTTATGCCCCCATAGCTGTATTCTTGGGATGGAAAAAATTATACCAGAAAATCAAAGAGTATAACACATGTTCTAAACCAGAATCATAAATACTCATGAAAATGAGGTTTACAATTGGCAGCTATAATTCTATTTACTGTAATCTACCTTTTGTCTTACTACTACTTAAAGCACAACTTAGTTTCTAATTGGGAGACAACCAGACACAATGGAATTGTGGAGAAAAGCTGTACCTGTATGTGTCAAAGAAATGACATATGGATATTTATTTTGATTCTGCAACAGCCATTTATAACTCTCCTAAATTACAATCTATAGGATCCTTTCAGTACTTCCTACCTGGAAAAATATAAAATGGTCAAAATCAAACAAAGCTACACACCAGCAGCTGCTTTCCCTACTCTGGGCTAGTTCTTAGACATGTGTGTGTATATACATTTAAAATAAAATTTTAAGTCCTTTGTCATCATGTTCTCTTCCTAGATAACTCTAAAGCCACCAAATTGCACTCAAAACAGCAATCTGTTTCCTGTGGGAATGACAGCATAGCACCGAATGTGCATAAAGGATCTGGTAGGAAAATGGATGGCCTTGGCTAGGCGAAGGTAAATCACAGAATAACAGCAGAAGATACTTGCATTGAGATTTTGGCCTCTCTTTCCAGAGAGACATGAAAAGGACATTACCTTGATCTCCTGAGGCAGCGTCAGCCAGCGCAAGCCTGGCAGGCTGTCCAAGAACAAAGCACTGCAGGTCTCGTAGTGCTGAGCACTGGGGCTGGCACTGGGCTTGAGCCGCCCAGGCTGAAGTGCACGCTGGAAGAACAGGTTGAAAAAATGATCCAGGCGAGAAACATTTTCCACCTGGCAGAAAGCACTGAACAAACATGAACTCCAAGTTAGAATAACATCAAGAAACTTGCAGCTTGTTGATGTAACCCTCAGTACTACACAGGTCTCTTTGCAGCATGATGGTACATTTGGATTTATTTTTAACATGAAAAAACCCACTAGGCCAATATCCAGACAGTACCTACAAATAAAGAACAAACTCAAGCAGTATGGTATTGTAATAGATGTCTTAGAGCAGCTTAAGATGAGTCAAACATCAGCCTCATCCTTTTGGAAACTGAGATTTATTCTTTTTTCTATGGCATGCATACATTAACCCTGCATTGAATGCAAGCGCATGAATAATCTACCTTGGCAATTTTATTTAGGTTACAGTCAAGACTGAAAATTTTCTGGGTGATTCCCAAAGGCAGAGAAAGACAGTCACTCTGCCACACAGAGTTGAGAAGTCCAGAGTGTTTACTTTATGAAAAATATAACACTGATTCATATGTATGTTTTACAGACAGTGCTTGAACATAAAGGATAACATTTGCAGAGTGCTGCTGACATCCACAGTGACTTAGGTCATGTGAATGATTTAACCTAATCAAGAACAAAACATTATGAAGTGACAAAGACTGTTTACAAAGTGTCTTACTAGTGCTGAGACTAAAAACAAAAGGCAGGACGAACAGAATTCTGGGTTTTCTGCAAGTGTAAAGCAACATGCAAATAAATTCCATGTAGACATGAAAATTAATGCTCCTATTTGTCTTTTTCAGTGAGCACCAGTGAAAAATGTGTGAATGAAAAGAAAATACTTCTGAAAGAACTCACCTGTCCAAAGAACCATACATAAATGTCAAGGTCCTGACAATATCTTCAATCATGTTCCTCAGCTGAGAGAGTGGCACGCTAAAAAATAAAAATTAAAATGTACAGCTATGGTTATAACAGCTTTACTATCAATAAGTAGTCCTGCTAGAACACATAAATGTGTAATATTACTGATGTTATTCACCACCCTCTATGAAATACTTGAATTTACCATATCCTAGAATATTACTGTTTTCTAACCTACAAGTATTTCTGAGATCTCAGTCCCTTCGGAGGAAATGAAAAAGAAACTGCAACACTGGGTATATAAAAGACATGATAAAGTCAATCAAAAAAGAAGGAATCACAGGTAAAAGCTAGTCTTAGTAAAAAGAGTACACTGTAAGCCCTTTCTTGATTTTTTTTGGTTAGAAAAGTAAAATTTGAGGACACAAAATAAAATTTAAGGGAAAAAAAACCCTTTCCTTTGAAACTCACTTTTCTTCAGGAAGGCCAATTACGAGCAACTTGTCAGATTCTTTCCAGTAAACAACTTGAACCAGTTTTTCACATAAGAAAAGGGAGGAACTAGAAGCATTAAACCAGAAATATTTCTGTTAACACCATGAAGTTATAAAAGCATTAAAAACAATTTCACTGAACTAAAAATCCGAGTCACTGCTACCCGCTACAAGGAAATTCCCCCAGCTGAGCAGTCCAACTTGAGGCATGCTGTTCTATTTAAAATGTTATTGCCTAAACAGATTGAGTCACTCTGGGCTTGTCTAGAACTTGATACATAACCTATGTTTGCTGTACACATATGTATAAAGTAACAAAAATAGCAATACATTATATTTCATTTACCTGATAATCTCGGTACCAGTAACATTTTCCAGTATGTCAGACAGTGTGAGAAATATTCCTCTCACACTTTTCAGTTTTTGGGATGCTTCAGATATGGGGTAGTGATAAAGAATTTCTTGCTGTGAAGAAAGTTAGCTGTTAGTTAAGCAAAGCATAAATCAACACCCCTACCCCTCCCACCCCCCCACAAATCCCCACAGAAAACAATTTTTTTTGTGGCAAGAGTTTTGTTTTTAAACATGACAGCTTTTCTCATATACTTTCATATGGTACTGAAAGAGGAAGTGGGCTGCACAGACATACTGGAAAGTTCTAAAATGCACATGAATGTTTCTGACAGCTTTAACGTTTCTATTTTACAGAAAATCACAACTTACTTAGAATTATTATTACATGGAGAAACGTAAAATGGGAAACAGTATGGCCACTGCATTTTACAGCTTTAAGTATACTGTTAATGAATTTAATTCCAAGAGATAGGAAGAAATTCTCTACTGTGAGGGTGGTGAGGCACTGGAACAGGTTGCGCAGTTTTGGATGTGCCACCCAGGGCAGTGTTCGCGGCTAGGCTGAGTGGGGATCTGAGCAGCCTGGTCTAGTGGAAGGTGTCCCTGCCCATGGATGAAATTAGATCCCTTACAAGGTCCCTTACAACCCAAACTATTCTAGCATTCTATGATTCTAATATTTGTATGGTTCTTTCAATATTTAAACTCTGATTTAAATCATCATCAAACACAGAGCTCTTCAAAACCAACAGTAAGAATATGAAAACTTCAGTCTCTCTATATAACCCTACCTAATTGCTCTACATGTATAGCATAAAATACAGCAGAGGTATATACTAAAATAACATACACCATTAACTTTTCTCACCAAACTTTTGACTACCTGTGTCAGAATACTTTTTAAAAGTCATCCTCAAGCTCAGTAGAGGTATTTGTGACAATTATTTTTCTAACCAGGTTTCAAAAATTTTGTATTATTTCAGCAAAAACATAGTAATAGGCAGGCACCATTCCCCCTCATTTATTGCTTTCTGTCATTATGACGGGCCAAAATTAATGCATGTAATATTAAGCATATCTGGGGCAATGAGTATAGTAAATTATCTTCCTACACAAACAAAAGAAACATAGGCATGATTAACTTCCCTATTCATGTGACTATGGACATTCAGCCAGTGCCAACACCAACTGGAAAATTCTTCTCCACAAAGACTAAAAGAATGTAAAGTTTCATTACAGAAGGACCTGGCAAACTCTTCATTCTTATCCAATTTAATTAGCTCTATTTACAAATACTCATTAGTGACAAGGATCTTTTTTTCTGGGATCAATCTCTCAACTGGAGAAACCCTGCTGTTTTCTAATTACAGCACTGGAAAGGGCTAGAAAGAGACTTTTTTCCACACCTCACTATGAACTGGGGCCTTTACACCAAATTAATTGGAGAATTATCTGTACACTTTCCCAGGGAAAGAAAAGCCAACTGTAACAAAAGGGCAGAGCAGTATCACATCTGTACATAGTGATTTAGCAAGGTTCAGCACAGGCCACCACACCAGCTCAACTGTCTTCAAAGCAAGCCCAAAGGTCACGGGCCAAACACTGTGGAATTCATAAATGACAAACAGCTCATTCCTTAAAAAGTGTAAACCCTCCCACAACCCGAGATCCCAAACTGGGCAGACTCTGAATTAATGGCTTCTAGGAACACCACCATGTAGGAAGAATATGAACATTATTCCTTTTAACATTTGGTATCATCAAAATGAGGTCAAACACAAAGATGTTATACATAGTTGCACACTGGTACAAATAACGTATAATTGTAATGCCTATCTAGTTTAAACTAAAATATAAAAAATCCAGGATCAACCTTAGTTACTGAAACTGTTGCCATCTGGAACACCCCCCCATGGACACACACACACACATCCCAAATGATTTCCAATACTACTTTCTTTTATAGGTGATAGACAGAGCTTACAAGTCTCTAATTAATTCTATTTTTAGGTGCCAAAAGCTCACAAGTGGAGGAATTAGTTACCAGTTCTAGCTGCCAGAGTTTACATGGATGTGATCAGCATTCCATGCCTCCTTTGGATACGCTTTAGTAAAGGATCATTACATTTTTGTTGTGCAGTATGGCATAGGTGTATCGTAACTTCAGTGTTAAAGTACTGTTTAAATCTGGGACAGTACATCTACAGGATATATTCTGCTTAATGTTCAGTAAATGAAATTAATAACAAATGTCTTGAAGAAGGCCGCATTCTTTTTTAAGGAAATGTTTTAAAGAGCTTGATTATCCCAGCAACGCATCCCCTCAATATTAGAGACTATCTGGGGCTGGGTAACTGCCAAGACTTCTCAGGAAACAATTAGTCCATGGTGTGAAGGGACAACATGTGCATTACAATCCTGCTTTTACCTCTGCTCAATGTTCAGGATTAATCCTGTTTCTTAGGAGAGCATAAAGAAGTAACAGCAAGAAAGCAGTACTCCATTTACTCTGAAGTGCAGGAATTGCAATTAGGCATTTGCTCATCTATTCCCCTACCAACAGAAGAGCCAGAGACCCTGAAATTATTTTTTTTAATATTTCATAAAGTCTTTGGGATCAAGAAAACACTGGCCTTTAAGTCTACAACTACTGTTCAAAGGTGTCCTATCCACACAACACAGCAGTCCTGGACTACTAAAAACTGAGAACTGAAGAAAAAAAAGAACTATTTGAAATATGTAAGTGAATTTTGATAATCTTAAATTTATTTGATCTACAGTTAAATGAGCTTTTTTCACTTTTATTATAGGGAAATACTAAAACAGAAGAACACTGCAATATTGTATATTTTTATGGAAGCAGTCTCTGGGTGGGAAAAAGAACCTGGAATGGTGTTGGCTAATTGCTACACTATTAAAAAACCCCAAAGTAATAATAATAAGAGACACCTGTATAAACTAGTTTCTGCTAAAGGTACCTCCCACGAAAAAACCTGTAATCTCTGACACGAGACTGGGAAAAGCTGCAAACCAAAGCTTAAAATGAATCCGTCACTGTCCCTGGAGGTGTTTAAGAGTAGGGATGAGGCACTTAGTGCCATGGTTTAGATGATGGGTGTTGGATAGGTTGGACTTGATGATCTCTAAGGTCTCTTCCAACCTCACTAATACTGTGATACTGTGAAGTAACAAGCAATGGAGCACACACTACCTTAAAATTACCATGTTAAGGGCATGATTTACCTTGCAAATCAAGTACTCCACAGTTATGATGTACTGGATTTATGGTTGCCTAATAAGTCTTAATTACATCCACTCATCTATCTGTCCATCGTGTCCTCTGCACAAGATAGGTATCTTTCAGAAAAAAATATGTCATGCTGAATTAAAGTTCCACAAGTAGATCTAAATCTGTAATTTCTGAGCTGTCATCCATTTGACTCTGCAAACTTCACAGTATTTCTCACATGATATTATGATATCATGTAATTTTCTAGGGTTCTCCTCCTCAGCCCTGTCTCTAGAAAATAAACATAAACTCCATTATGTGTAGCTGTAAAACATTTTCTCTATCACACATCACCACCAGCAACATAACTTGTACCAGTTAAAATATAGTATAAAAAATGTAAAGATATCCCAGAGAAGGGATGGAACACTGAGTGAATCTAAGGATAAATTCCACAGGAGAGAAAGCAAAATGTCTTTCTTCTGCTCCCCACTCCGTTCCTGTCCTGTCATCCCAGGCCCTGGGGACTGGCAAAACCTGCGCTTCATTTGCTGTCTCCTGATGACAGACAATGTAAGATCGCTGGGGCACAATGCTAAATGTGAGAATTCACACAAGGGGAGAAGAGTCTTTCCTGATGTCTGTCCCTAAAAAGTACCCTTTGTTCATTTGTCATTTTCAGATCAGGCAAGAGGCCAAACTCAGTCCTCCCCCATGGCTCTGAGCCCTGTATTGAGAGGAGTATTTGTAGCTATGGCTACGTCATGTACACAAACTTACAATGGCTTACATGTACACTAGCAAAATTTTTCTGAACACAAAAGAGAAAGAGATGTGAAAGGAAGCTTTACAGGACAAAGGGAAAGTACTTCAGGAGCTCTAAAATGCTGCCCCAAGGAAGAATCAGCTGATTGTAAGGAGACAGACCAGAGTTCTCTAAGAAGAGGCACATTAGCATTTCAAAACACAGGAGGAGGCAAATTATGGATGTGGACTGCAAACAGCTTCTGCTGGGGAAAATATTTTTCACTGGGCAGATTTCATAGTTCAAATTGGAGAGGCATTGAAAAGATCCTGTCCAGCATCTGAGAGACACCACCACCACACTCTATGGCTACGTCATGTCTGCAGTTACACCTGCAGCCCCTCCTCACGTGCTGACCTGAACTGAGTCCAGGTCTAATTATAGTTTTCAGCACTGATGCTATTTTTTCTCCCTCTGGAATTTCAGGCCAATTTGTGCCAAAATGGACATTTTGCAGATGACTCACTACTTGAAACATTTAGCAAGATTACTTATTTATTTACTTTAAAATCAAATGTCACAGCAGTTGCTGTTGTCAGTAGTTACCTTTCACTTCAGATTTCTTTAGTCAGCTACATACCTCATTCTTGGATGTTTCAGAGTCCAGTTTCAGCGTGAGGAACATGACAATATGAGGCACGTTTTGTACAGCCTGCTGAAGGTCTGTACTGTCTTCTCCCCACAGAAGCCGAACCAGATTGTTCATACTTGACTGGGCCTGTTTGTTCCTTTGCTGAGAAGTTCCTTCAGGCTCAAACACTGAGGTTTCAAATGTAAGTTTAACCTATTAAGATAATTAATTACTGTGAAAATGAGTCTGTACTTACAATTATGTCCCAATATCAGATGAAACAGATGCAGTGTGAGCTCTTTAAGAGATTAAGTTTCCTTTACTGATGAAGAAGTAAGCACACAAAAATTCCTGCTGTTTCAGGAAAACCAATCGTACATTCAGCATTACATAACCATCTATTACGAACGACAAAGCCAGCTATTACATGCTCTATGAACCGTGTGAGTAAGCATGTGGTTTGCTATGTTTTCATACTAAATTCTTACGGTTTGGGAATGGAAAAATATACTTACTGCTCTGGGTTTATTTGAACACAAGACCTATTACCCTGCCTTTGGAAAACACACAATACATACATGACTTCTTTCAAAACATCAGCACTTTCCTAAGAACTATATATATATATATCCTCAAGGCTCTTTCTGGAGTATTTCTTTGCCATTTTGAGTGCACTGAAACATTTGCACTGGAAAATTGGTTTAAATTTATATTAGACTGCAAAAGTCTGTTAAATTGTAACAGCAGCAACTCTTTCAATCTTTCATTTTCACTATGTTAAACTTTCTTTAACTGTAAAATCAGCAATTAAGAGTTTTGTTGCTGTATTTAACAATTTACACAACTACTAGGAAGCATAAAAATTGTTTACATCCCTTGCTGCCTGTCTTTAGAAGGAAAAAAAAAAGATCAAAGCACAAACAGATCATCCTCTTTTAAATAACAATTTAAAAGTTTAGATGATTAAACTTATTTTGCCAAAGAATTATATGATGTTTACTGTTCTTTATTTTCCAAATAAATTAAACCCCAGGAATTTTAGAATAAACACATATTTCCTTACTCACAAGCAACACAATCCAAATTTGGTGGGGAAATACGTTTCATGATTTGCTTTATAGACCTACTTTTTATGAGCACTGCCTTACAAAAATTGTATTTGTTAGTGGATCCACCAGTGATGAAACGATAATTTTAAAACTTTTTTGCAAACACTTTATCCCAAATATGAAAGGAGACATGAGAAACAGTCAGCTATTGACTGAGCATAAAACTGGCATTTCCAAGAAGAAAAAAATTAATTTGTTTTCTTGGATGATACCTTAAGTTTTTATCAGTGTTCAAAGTGACTGAAGATATATTTGGACCAAGCAGGCATTCTCAGTTCCTCCTTTCATATATTTTTACTCAAAATGGTTTGTCCACCTCAAAATATCCACAACATGCCTATTGACTGGGAAGTTCTGAATGTAACACATCACACCAAGTCCTGCTTCTCTGCTAAGTCAATGATACTTTAGCCTAAAGATTGATGCAACAAAAAAACGTTTGTACTTTCCCAGTTGCAATAAATTTGAGAGTCCCAAGCAGAGGTAATTTCTACATTTAAATGGAGATAATTTTCATTTTCATACACAAACTTCAAGAGAGCAAGTGCCAGCAAGAAATAATGATGCACTAAAACACGACTCCCTGTCAAACTGGCCTGGAGACTTTGACATCTCAACTCTTACATCTGCAACATTTATGTCACTGGCTGTTGCCTTCCTGTTCCACTTCACTTCTCATGACTCTTTCCTATTTTGGTTGCCATCAGCTTTTTTCTCTTTTCTTGTTCCCTGGAACAGCACTGCCCTCAGCCCTGCTCTCCTGCCTTGTGCTACCCCTGTCTTTTCTGACAGTAACTCATCCCTTACCCCCTCCTCATCATTTAAGTTTTGATTCCTTACACTGCACATTAACAGGGCTTGAGGAGCAGAAACATCTGGCTAAGAGGCAGCTGCTTTTTAAGACACAGTAATTTGATAGTTCACGGTTTCAGAGGTGTATGTTTTCTTCTGCAGCATTCTGTGACTCAATTTTCTTTCTTTGTCACACCACCTGCATGTATTTCAGAGCATTTTCCTCATTCCCTGTTGAACTTTTTGCAGATTTCCTCAAGGCTATAGTTATTTCTCTTAACTTCTATGACATCTTGCCTATGGACACTTAGGCCACAGTCTCTACACTAACATTGCACATATGTAATTCTTGCTAGAGTGTATCTTTTAGTTATCTTTTAAAGAACCAGACTCAGTCTGTCCTGTCTTAGAGACACAACCATGTGGTCCTCCAGGGAAAAACTCAAAACACAGTGGGCTGAACAGAATTTCCTCTGTCTCTTCTCCTGTAGGCATCCATGCTGCCTCCTACACCACTGTAATAGAAAAGGACAAAGAGACTGCATTTCTACGTACCCTAAACCTCTGTGGATTTTAGTTTTGTTTTGTTTTTGTGGAGGACAAATGAATCTTCATCTTGAGCAGTGCACAGGACCTGATTAAATATGACTAGTGAAGTTCCCATTTATCAATAGTGACTATGAAACCTTCCACAGCTTTGATTTAATTTCTCCTAAAGAAAATCAGTTCAATGCATAGCAGAAAACAGAAAAGGAAGTGACATGAAGAATGGGAAAAGCACAGAAAACATTAGTATTCCACTCTAAGTATCATGCCCACATTCTCAATACTTAGAACAGTTAATCAATTTAGTCAAACAGCAAAAAGCAACCGATGAAGGTGGCAGGAACAGCAAACTGAGGGACATGGGTGGGAATTTTCTGCTTAGGAAATGCGTGACCAAAATGGAACATGACAGAGTTCTCCAAATCCATGGAATGATATGAAGAGCACGACATGGACAGTTAACTTTTCCCCATAACACAGAAATATGGGGGCATGAAATGCACTTAATTAGATGGCACTTTGAAAGCCAACAATAATGAACATAACATAAATCAGTTACATAGATCACTGCTACAGGATGCTGTGGAGGTCAAAGGAATTTTAAGAACTGCATTCACAAAGGAGAATGTGCAAACCTGTAAGTGATCCAACAAGTCTCCAACTGCTGGAAGCTGGAAAATAGTTATTGGAAGGTCACTCTAATTTGATTTGTTTCTTAATACTCTTACATATTTGTCAGTGCAGAAAAGAATGTAGCTGTTATACCATTGTTTTGCCCCAGAAAGGCATTTATGTTCATCTGTAGGAAAGCTATATGGCTGAGAATACGGATTTTATTACAGAGCTGGTGGGATGGCGTGGCATGGCTTTCCTTTTAAAGACTGCCTGCCATTTCCTGTTTTAAGTCTCTGTTTTCCATGTGCTCATGGTTTGCACAACTGTATCTCAAAAGTTCAGGGTGAAATTTTTGATTCCAATGTCTGCCTCAGGCTGAATGATTAGAAGGTTTTGGGTAAAATGGTTCTGCAACTTCTGAGTATCAGAGTATAGGAGAGTATATTCTTTTGGTGTATCTTGCCCTTCCTATTGTGTCTTCTCTGTCTTGTGATGCAAGGAAACAACAGCTATTTTGATTACAGATGAAAAAAAGAACTGATACAGCATTTGAACTTCTACTGCTCGATAAATACACTAAACTAGCCCTTACATGCCTGGGTCTAGTTGCCTAAATTGAGAAAAACTAAATTTTGGAAATTTAAGGAGTTATGTCATATGCTGCAACTGAGAAAACCTAAGGAGTTGAGTTTTTTAAAATTAATTACAGCAACCTTTAACACTGAATCCAGAAGAGAAGAGACTTTGCTTATGGAGATAATTTATATTTAAGTAAAACTGCTTTAAACTGCATCTTATTTGATAAAAGATGAATGACAATATATATTAACAATTTGGCTTGTATTACAGAATCTCAGATACAATAACCCTCTGTTTCTTCAGCATCATGAACAGTGTTCTACACTGCAAAAAACCCCAGAACTCTGTATTTAAATCTCCCCATGTCTATTCCAGTAATCATTCTTCTGGTTCAATTCAAACAGCACATTAAAAAAGGAATAATTGCACTTTAATGAAAGGGTTTGAAAAGCCATCATGACAGATTGTTAGACATTTCAAGTAATTTGTCTACTTGACAGATTTACAGACAACATAAACATTAATGTTGCATTAAAAGTAACTATTCTATAAAGGGCTGCATAGCATTTTACCAACAAGCAATACATACACTCTAATCTAGCAAGCATACAATTACATAAACTATATGGTCTTTGCTTTTTTAATAACTCTGTATTTAACAGCAGTTACAGCAACTCCATATTTGGTCAAGGACAGACAAGACAAGGTTTTTCTCCCATGGAACTCTGCCAATACCTGACCACAACTCTGGTAGCTTCATACTGTCAAATATCTTGGAAAGCTTCCTGAACTGACATCCTAGTACTCAATCTCATTGCAGCTGCAGATGTAGTTCCACTTGCACTACATAAGTTGCAAACAGAGGCATGTTTAAGAAAACCTAAATTTCCCCTTCTTTTCATCTCTGGACTGAAAAACATTTCTATTATTATCATCACTTCGTATTTTCTACCTGAAGAAAAACTACCAAGAGACATCACAATTTTTAAACTGCTCCTTCTCATATCTCTAAGTTGCAACTTTTATCTTGTCTTCCTGTCCACCGGGCAGTGGATTTAAGCAGAATAACCAAAATACATACCAAATTTTATGATTTAGTTTTAAGTAGTTATCTAATTCTTTATTAGTTATTTAATTCTTCATTTTAGCTCCAAAATTATTATTCGGCCAGAAGAACATTATTCATCAGGGTTTTGGATTTTTTTTTCCTATCGATTTTAATTCCTAGCACCTATCAATTTTCATCACTGTTAAGCTTTTAAAGATCTTAAATGTATTTAATCTAAAAGCTCTTAAAACCTCAAGAAGTGTTTCTATTTAAACATTAAAGCAGTATCAATTTCTCTGTTTTAATGCTCTTCAATATTTTTAGTAGCACTACTTGTTAAATCAGGCTCTTGCAGTTTGTAAATCTTGGCTATACATTATATCCCTGCTGCATTGCGACCCTTCCATTACGACCCCATGGACTTGCAAGGAAAATTTCTTGCAATTCGGTTTGGGGAATTTTCAATGTTCCACGGCCAACGCATGCACAGTGCCTCTGCTTTGCTGAGGGGTGGTGCCAGTGCTCCCTGTGGGGCAGGACTGGCCTAGCCCCGCAGGGAGGGCACGCGGTTTCTCTGGCTCGCTGTGGCATTCAGAGTGGTGCAGCACCATGCCCTGGTCCCTGACCCAGTTCTGTGTCTTTCTGTGCCCAGTCCCTACAGTGGAACGGTCACGCTACAGTATGCCCCAGGCGGCCACTGGGACCCAGCGCAAGAAGGCCAATTAGAGCAGCCAGGGGTGGGATATGCCCACCGCGCAGGTGCACTGTGCTGGCAGCCCCAGCGGGCTGGGATGACACGGGGCCAGGACGGCGTGGGGACGGCTACCAGGGATGAGGAGTGGGGGAGGAGTGGCACAAGGTTTGCGCTGCCGGCGGGGCAGTGCGAGCACACGCGGCCGCAGCAGCCTGGCTCCGGCTGCAGATGCGAAAGTGGCAGCATGGCTGAAGTCCAGGGATTCTCGGGGGGTCCTCCCGAGGCAGAGAGCATGCAGAAACACTTCTCTTTCCTCCTCTGTGCTTTGAGAGCTTGTGGGAAGGAGTCAAAAAGGCTCCTCAGCACTCCTGATTGGTTGGGGGTGGGTGGAGCGATGGGTGTGGCCTGTATGCATATTAATGACCTGCACGTATTTGTGAATTTGATATTTCGTGAGACGCCTGACATGACCCATCTCTTGCAAATGATGGGGTATAACTGTATTGATGAAGATATAATTATTTTATTTAAGTATTTCCAGAGCAATTATTACCATTTTAAGAACAGTAGGGAAAAAAAGCCACTACTGTTCTGCTGAGGTATTTACAGTCGGCCCTGTTCCACTTCGCGCCCCCCAGATAGTGGCTTCACATCTTCACAAAGTGATTTTTCAGCGATTAGGGAGGCCTGTTTGGCAACTGCCCCTGCACGACCTGACACACATGAATATTCAAACTAGACAGTCATGAATATGCAAATTCCCCCCCCGCCCCTGGGCACCCGCGCCATGCCTGCTTGGAGCGGGCGCCCACGCCGTGCAGGCGTGGCGGTAAGCCAGGCTGGGCACCCGTCCCACTCTGGTCGCAGCAGAGCAGAACCGGGCGCACGGTGCTCCCACAGCGGCTGAGCTCCGCTCAGCTCAAGCATCGCCTGCCCTGCTCCCCTCAGCTCAGCTCCGAGTGAGGAGGTGTAGGAGTCCATAAGAATACTGTCTAAACCTTGTCATCAGAAAATTTGGACAATATACCCCTAAAAACTGAGGCTAAGNTAAAGTTTCACTATTTAACCAAAGCTAACCCCTGTTTGAGATTTCCTTGCACTTTGAGATCCAGTAAATGAACCATCACACCTCCAGCTCAGCTGGCTGGACCGTGACAGGAGGCTTGTGCAATTATGAAAGATTTACATATTCTCAGGTTAGACGTGGCATCCGAGACTTTCTCAGGGCACACATCTACCCCGAGTATGAAGACACCACGTCTATCCACCCAGAGAGACACTGGGACAGCAGTGTGGGTGGCTCCCCGCACCCGTGTCCCTGGCCAAGTGGAAAAGGGTTTTTTCCCAGCATGGAGTGGCCATGGGTGCTGGGAAGCACCGACACAAACATCGACACACAGCAGGGCAGTGCCGAAACAGCGCTGCAGCCCCAGGGGGTGGTGTGAGGGTGTGGGGCAAATTTGCATATTAATGAGCTGCCATTCTACACGGATGGAGGGCTTGACGGGTAGGAGGCAAGACCTGCGGTACCGTGGTATAGGAGACTCAACTGTATTTTTAAGCTAGACATCAACATCCTGCTTCATGCGTGCTAGTGCCAGTCTGCACATATCAGGTCTTAAGTTCTGTTTCCTCAGGAAAAAAAAGCTAGAAAAAATATTAACTTTTACAAAGGACATTTGGAATAAATGTTCAACTACTGTACCTGCATAGGACCTGGAATGCAAGACAAAACCCGTTCTATGTTTTCAGAATTCACATCGACATCATTTACTGCAACTAGAGTATCTCCTGGAGGTGAAACAGACAAAAAATGAGAAAGTTAGTTGGTATTACACAATACAAAGCCAAAACGTCTTGTTTTAAAAATTAATATGCCATTCAAACAATCATAAATGTGTATTTGTTACTTTTAAGTAGATGGTTTCTACACGTAACATTTACTGTGTTCAGAAATACTGGTCTGTTACCTCAGTGCACTTAAGGCCTTACAGCCAGGCTTGTATCATTTCACAAAAATCACAGAGTCATTAAATGGTTTGGGTTGGAAGGGACCTTAAAGACCATCCAGTTCCAACACCAATGCCATGGGCAGGATCACCTTCCACTAGACCAGGCTGCTCAAAGCCTGTCCAGCCAGTCCTTGAACACTTCCAGGCATGAGGCATCCACAGCTTCTTTGTGCAACCTGTCCCAGTCTCACTACCTTTGTAATACAGAATTTTTTTCCCAGTGTCTAATCTAAACACACCCTCTTTCAGTGTGAAGGCATTCTTCCTTGTCCTGTCACTATATTCCCTTGTAAATAGTCTCTCTCCATCTTTCTTGCAACCTCCCTTCAGGTACTGGGAAGTCGCAATCAGGTCATCCCAGTCTTCTCTTCTCCAGGCTGAATAATTCCAATTTTCTCAGCTTTTCCTCACAGGAGAGGTGCTCCATCCCTCTGATCATCTTGGTGATCCTTCTATAAAATAACTGTCCAAGCCAATTCCCTACATCCATGGATGTATCACACTTGATTACTTGACCAGACAACAGACCAATTTCACCAATCAGGTTATTTTTCCCCCTCTCCTCTGAAACCACTTCTATTGATTTGCCAGTCCTTCTCCAGTGCTACTTCCACTGATATAAACACTACAGTTCCCAAAAGCACTCCAAACCTCACTCTTCCTGTAGCAGTTCCAAACCATCACACCAAAGGTTTCAAGTGTTGGCTCAGCCTAACTCTAACTCCCACCACCCTGAGCTCCCCTCTTTGAACCAGCCCTGGCAGCTATTGTGTGTATCTGTAATTCTTAGCTTAGTTCACTGAACTGGCAGAAAACCATTTGCTCTTCCTCATTTCTTCTTTGTCTCTGAAACCACATCACAATTTAGTCCTTTCCCTTCTTTTCCATTCCTTGTCCACTGCTGTGACTTCTTATTCTGCTCTCTCCATGCTTTTATCTGCCAGTTCTTCCTGCCAATGGCATCTTGCATTTTCTACATCTGACACTCTTACCATCACTGGGAAGTTCTTCCTGCCAATGGCATCTTGCATTTTCTACATCTGACACTCTTACCATCACTGGGAATGGGGAGGAAAAAACTCAGGATCGCAGAGAAAAAGTATTTAACTGCAAATAGAAAAGGCTCAGAAAATTAAAGGCACCAGTTATGAAAGCAAACAGAACCAAATTAGAGCTTACAAACTTAAAATTCACATTCAAGTTTAAAGTACAAATATCTACATAACTGGGATTTTTATCTGAAGTGAAGAAAAATATTCTTGAGAAGTATCCCATGATAACTTGTTGGTAACCTCTGCCTCGTCCCCCTCCAAAACACAGATGTTTGGAGTGTGCAATAAAGATATGAGACCAGTGGAAAAGAAAACCAACTTGTGAAGTTAGAAAATATAAAAGTAAAATAACATCAAGAGATAAAATTATGTAGAACTGTCAAAAGGAATAGAAATTAGAAAGTAAAAACAGATGAATGGTCAAAACTTCTACTTTAAAAAATAAAAAAAGAAAAAAAGGAAGCAGCATTAAAACAGGAACACACGTTAAATATATTTCAGGTTTTGTAGTGGGAGACTAAAAGCAAAAGATTTGATTTCTTAAGCTGGCAATTTAGAACACCAGTGTAACATTTAAGTGAAATTTTAGATTATACTTAAGTCAGAAAATCTCTCTCTAACAAAACAGTCCATCATGGACACCCAAAAGTTGGAAGCATTCTTCTGGATAAAAGAAAGACTATGTCACAGAGGAAGAAATCACTAAGTATTACTGGAATAACGGAAAAATAATGGAATTCAATAGTATATTCATTCTTAAGAAGGTAGTCAAGTAACACAAAATACAGGAAGGACAAACACAACACCTGAATGCATCAGAAAAGGCCCTTCCTTAGAATGTAGGTGAGTGGTCTCACACAGAGTCCTCCTTACAACCTGTCGTGGTTAGATGAGGCAACATAAATTCATTACAAGAACTATACGAAGTGACTGTCAGGGGCACTAGGATATAAGATTTGATGGTTCATTAGGTCCATCCCAGAGCCAAATACGTATTCAAGATCAGAATAACCAAATAAGCCTTATTTTCTACTTGATTTTCTTTGGTATCACTTTTACTTGTCTCTGCTTTCTGTTCTATGGGCTGAAAAACTTGATTAGTTTCTAGCTTGGTATCTTCCTTCTGTAGAAAGGGAAATAAGGGAATTACTTTCTCACACAACATTGAAAGTGACTCGATTCCAAGGTCCTTCTGATCTGTGAACTAAAAATATCAAGACCTCCTCTTGAAGAGCAAACTGAAAATCAAGCCTCATTTTGCTTGAGCTGCATCCAGACTCCCTTAAAGTACCTCCACATCCTCTCCAAGACTATTAATATGGTGTTCATCACTCAGGCAGAGTGAAGAGATTAGAAAAAGGATATGGATTTATAGCAAATGTACTTGTAAGTATAATTATTATTTTAAGCCTTGACTTGGCAACAAAAATGTGTTCAACTGCGGAAATAAAGCGCTAAACCACTGCAAGGTTCAGTATCTCAATTTTCAAGGGACAAGACTAGCTCAGCTCCAACTGACACCGTGATAATAATAACATGGAAAAAATTACTAAGGAAAAATTACTAAGGAATACCACAACCTGTGTCTCTAAGGTCTCTCCATTTCCTGAGAATCTATTAAAGGCCACAGAATTTGAAAGTTTAGAAGAATACTGACAGTCATCATTATTTCTTTGTTCTACCTTGTTGTTAAGTACCATCAAATGCAATGAGAATTCTACTAGGTCAACTGCTTAAAATCAGTGCAACACACAATTAAGAGAAAGAACAGTCTTCTTAACTAACCATCATGAAAGACTGAATTCCCCCAAAATGTTAGCAATATTCCTCTTAATACACCAGACAACAACCAACTGCTCACTCTTATTTTACATTAAAGGAAAACTCATTCCTCCTCTGACAGCAAAACTAAGAAAAGGTTAAGTTTTATTGTACCCATAAAAATGTTATCTCTCCTTGAAATAGGTGAAATAGTTTTTTTCTTTTTCAAGTCATAGCAGCTGTCTCCCTAACTTCTGTGTTTCTGGATGCACAGCACAGTGAAGTTTTAGCTTATAAAATGCTCAACACAATAGTAATTCAAAGAGAGAAAAGTTGAGAGGTAAACAGCATTTAAAAGCAAGTCACAAAGTCCATGCCAGAGCCCCAGGACTTGAAAATTAGTAATGAAAAGCAGAGCATTCAGGCTACTCCAATACTATAACGAGAATTATAAACAGAATTACTATGTTCTTTGTTAACAACTCTGTATTAAAAATCATCCTTCACAACTACAAAAGAAAGCATAAATGGCTCTTGCACTCATCTGGAGCTCTGTTTAAACCAAAGTTGTTTTGTATTCTGTTTGTTTAGTAATTACTAGAGACCTTAGGAATTCTGTTGTAACAAAACCGTCATCTGATCCACAAAGCCATTCTGAGAAGCTGCATACACTTTGTGAAGCCACATGCACCTTAGCACTTGAGGGAATGTTTTGGAACCACATCTCCCAGGGTGGAATACACAAATTCACTTTGAGAGGAGACAGTCATCAGTATTTACATGTTACACACTCAAGAGTTTTATTTATTCAACGCCTAATGTACATATGCAAAACTTTCATTGCAGCAGTAAATATTTATTCCATTCAATCCGTAAAAATGTAATCACGTACCATAAATGGAACAGCTTCCCAAAGCTGTCCTGTAAGTCTGTTGCCTGAAAATACTGTATCACTATCAAAGAAGAGCAACTTGATACACAACTGAGAAAATCTATTCATCAGTACAAACTTTCCAGAATTGGGGCTGGAGGTGGTGGGGGTGAATGTTAGCATTTTTTCCTTCTTCTGTTTTTGCCAAACACAACAGCATTCCAAAAAAAAAAAAAAAAAAAAGATTATAAAGTTAACAGAATAAACTAGATCACTGAGCAAAGTAAGAAGTATGTAAAATTATGGGCACTGATTATCTTTAAAGCAGGACATGACCACAAGGTCTACACAGCGTAGACTCATTACAGTGAAAAGTTTATACATGTGAGTATTTGAGAAATGTCTCCTCTCCTTTAGTAGTGTGAAAAACTTACAAAAAGTGAGATTAACTTAGGTCTTCAGATATTATGTAAAAAAATGGTGCAAATGTATAAAGTTTAACCTAATTTCACTTAATGCTTAACCAATTTAGGTTAAATGAAACAAAAGTCTAAATAGTGTTTGTAATTGTTTAAGTTGATCTAACTCTATGGTCTGGATTTAAGTGGAATTATCTCAGACTAAATATTGGTGAATTATAGAGAGGAACATTAGAACAAAATCTTACTCAGTTCCATTTTTAGAGACACACACAGTAATAGAGGAAATTAATTTTCCTCAGGCAGCTCCAGGATATCAGACCTTAAGTCAACAAATTTATCTTTAGAAAAAATACATGTCCTTCTGAAAGAGGGTAGGTTTAGATCAGGTATTAGGAAGAAATTCTTCCCTGTGACGGTGGTGAGGCACCAGAACTGTCTACCCAGAGAGGTTGTGGATGCCCCATCCCCGGAAGTGTTCAAGGACAGGTTGGATGGGGCTCTGAGAGATTTGGTCTAGCGTAGGACTGGAACTAGTAGACCTTTAAAATCTCTTCCAACCCAAACCATTCAGTCATTCTGTGATTCTCTTAAAGGTAAAAAGAAAGCCTTAATTTAATCTCATAACAGTGAATAGTCAAGCTTTTGAGTTCTATCACTTAATATAAAAAAAATCCTCAGTTCACAAACTGTAAGACAGAGAACCCTGCATATTTGCGGTTCGCACATTCACGTAGTCAATTATTCGCGGTTGAATTTTCAGTGAGTTGTGCAACCACGTGTGTGTCTCAGACCCCGGATTCCGTGGCTGGGAAGCACCAAAAGGCACTTTCTCTGCTTTAATAAGGTGCTACAGTGCGAGCCACACTCCCAGGACTGTCCTCCCAACCTTATTAGTGGAGGGTGTGTGGGTACAGATGGTGGTTTACTGAATATACATGGGTTCAGTATCTTCACGGATTGCATAACTCACAGGACCTGCCCAGACTCGTCCCCCCACGACTTCCAGGGGCGCTCTGGATATCCATAAATGTTCTTCACACAATGTTAAGCAGAACAGAATTTTACTTGTTTAGCCATCATGGATTGTTAGTGGAATGTGAGTCTCCATATAATCCTCCAATTCTTCCAATTAAGAAACCGAATGGAAGTTAGAGAATAGTGCAGGACTTAAGGGAGATAAATAAGATCACTGAGGATTTGTATCCTATTGTAGCAAATCCTTACACCCTACTGACAAAACTGACACCTGAGCCTGGTTTACTGTTTTGGATTTCAAGGATGCATTCTTAATTCTGCCCTTAAGTGCTGAAAGTCAACCCATATTCACATTTGAGTGGAAGAATCCAGAAAGAGTAAGGCGAACACAGCTAACCCGGACCGTCTTACCACAGGGTTTCAAAAATAGTCCTACCCTTTTTGGAAATCAGCTAGCGAAGGATTTGGAGATGTGGGAATGTCCCACAGAAACAGAACTAGTCCTTCAGTATGTAGATGATGTTCTGCTGGCCACAGAAACCAAAGTGCAGTGCATAACGTGGATTGTTAGTCTTTTAACTTTCTAAGTGGTTATCGAGTCTCTCCACAGAAGGTTCAAACAGCCCAGCAGCAGGTGACCTACCTCAGCTACAAGATCACAGCAGGACAGCGAACCCTAGGAACAGCAAGGAAGGAGACCATCTGTCAGACTTCAAGACCACAAACAGTCAAAGGACTTCGAACATTCCTCAGCATGTCAGACTCCTGCAGGCTTTGGATCATTAACTATGGACTCCTAGTAAACCCCTTTATGGACTTTTGAAGACAAGTACAAAAGATTTAACCTGGGATGGGGAAACAGACAGAGCTTTCCATTAGCTGAAACAGGAGCTAATGGAGGCACCAGCCTTGGGGTTACCAGATGTCACTAAGCCCTTTTGGCTATTCTCCTACAAGAAGCAGGGGTTAGCTTTAGGAGTCCTTGCTCAGAACTTAAGACCTGATAAGAGGGTGGTAGCCTACTTCTCTAAACAGCTCGATGAAGTGCCAAGGTGATGGCTAATCTGATTAAAAACTGTAGCAGCTGTTGTGGTCAACGCTCAGGAGGCACGGAAGTTCGCCTTAGACCAGAAGATCACAGTTCCGGTTTCTCACACTGTGTCAGCAGTGCTGGAAGCCAAGGGGGACCCTGGGTGTCACCACAACAGTTTCTGAAATATCGAGCCATCCTGATTGAACAGGATCATGTGGAAATTGCAGTTACTAACCTTGTGAATCCAGCTTCTTTCCTAAGTGGAGTTGCAGGAGAGATGGTTGTGCGGAGTTGTGTTTGATTGTGCGAAGACAATCAAATCCGTTTGTTCCGGTCATCCGGATTTAAAGGAAACACCCTTGGAAGATGCAGATGACACCTGGTTCACAGATGGAAGCAGCTTCATCAAACAAGGACAGTGTATGACTGGTTTTGCAGTAACCACTATCTACCAGGTAACAGAGGCTAAAGCCTTACCCTCTAACACCTCAGCTCAAAAAGCAGAGATCACAGCTCTGACCCAGGTATTGGAGCTGGCTGCTGGGAAGAAGATAAACATCTGGACTGATTCCAAGTATGCATTCTGGAGTGGTGCATGCCCATGAAATGATCTGGAATGGGAGGGGACTTCTCCCAGAGAAAGAATATAGAACACACTAAGGTGATTGTTAGATGCAATCCAATTACCAGCAAAAGTGGCAATCATGTATTGCAAGGCACATCAGAGAGGAAACACAGAGCAAGAAACTGGGAACCCAAAAGCAAATCAAGAAGCAAAGAGAGCAGCAGAAGGAGGAGAAGGTGTCATGGAGATTTAGTCCTTGATCCCAGACAGTAAACTACAAATTGATCAGAATGAGGCACCAAAACACTTGGAGAAAGATCAGAAGTAGACAGAAGTTCTAGAAAAGAGAGTGGAAACAGGTAAATGTGTCAAGGGTAAGACACATCTTACACAAATGTAAGATGAAGCTTACAGTTTCATCCACCTTACTATGGGCAGTGGTTATGGCAGAACTATCAAGAAAAGTCAGTTAGAATGAACCACCTTCTCAAAAAACAGATTAGGTTAGACTAACTAAACTTAGACCAAGAGGCTGGGCTGCACTGGCCTCAGGGACTATGTTTGGGTGGGAAATGAAGCGTTAGTGGATTGTATAATATCTTTGCAGATGCAGGTATTTTTCAGACAGGACCTTGGAACCCAGGTGAAGCAGTCCATTCCAGGTGCTGCTGACTTCCCATCCTGGAATCAAGATCAGAGAGCAAGCTGCATGGATACGCCACACCAGAGCAAGGAAGTTCCCTTGACAGAGATGAAGAGCTACGCTGATTGGGACACTGATGGTGAAACTGCATTGATTAAATGGACTTTGGTTGCGGTGACATTGCTTTTCTATAAGCCTCCAATGATCACAGCAGGGAATCAAAATACACAGATCCTACTGGTTCACTGAACAAAATAGCAGACATGATGCAAGTCTTGCAAGAAAAGATTTCCAGTTTTTCCCAAAATAGTGTGTGTTGCAGTGGGCACTAAATGTTACACCTGTATTGACCAGGATCAAATAATTAACACAGGTTTGCAATGCATTTGAGACAAAGGCTAAACTTCTCCATCAAGGTAACATATCTTGGGGCTTTGAGGAGCTCTGGGACAAGCTTGCATCTTGGGTACCAGATTTAGTTTGATTAAAATGACGTTTTGTAGTTATAGTGGGGATCATAGTTTTAGGAATTATAGTTTGCTTTGAGGCACAGTATTTATAGGTATGTGTATATGCACAAGACAGGTGAAAAGGCGTCAATTAAGATGGAAAATCGGAAATTAAAGGAGAGGTTTCAAGCTAGTAAGCAGGGTGTGATGCAAAAGAATTTACACAATTTTCAAGAAGAGGAGGGAATTCACTTGAGGATTTAGAAATCCTTAGATTTTAGTAAGATAGGTATAATTTGGGGTCTTCGAAATTTAGAGATTTTAGTGAAATAGCTAGATTTGGATTTAGAAGAATTAGCATGTGTTAAAGGCATTTGCCAGGCCTGAAATTTAAGGCTGAATATTAAAGGCAAAAGTTCTAGTTTTCCAGCACAGAATGATAAACAGAACAGCATTCTAGCCAAAACAGGGAGGGAAGGAATTTAAAAGATCAGAGCTGGTTGGTCTAAGGCTTAAAGCAAAGTGTAAATTTGTGACAATGATGATATATGGGATGACAATGGGATATATATTCATGAGGTGTTAAGCATATGTATTACGCAGGTGCATATAAAGAGGTGAAAAAGCTGGGGAGGGGCTTTTTGCCTTTCAGTTTTGGCCTTTTGGCACTTGGACGGGCTAGGGGACACTTTGCAGGTTGAAGTGGTTTTTTCCTGGCTCCTGAGGCCAAAGATAAACCTTTCTGTATCTTGCAAGCAAACCCTGAGTACAGAACTGATTTTCTTTAAATCAGAACAGAGAGAGGTGAGGCAGGAATTCTTTTCTATTTTTTCTGTCTTTCCATCTTCTCATGAAAAGAGCCTTCTCCTATCCAGTGAGCAGCAGCTCAGTGTGTATTCATCTGAAACACCTAGTTTGCACATAGCTGATGAAATTATTCCTCTCTCTTTAAAGACAAAGCTTAGAAAAGTCTTTGGGCCTGCTGACATCCCTAAAAGGTTTATTTCAGACCTGTCTATCTCTGCCACATAAGGCACAGGACTATTACTTCTGTTAACTCTCCATTCCCTATTGATAAATCTCCAAGGACCATTTCTAAAAGTACACCTCCAGTGCATTAAGCCAAGGGACACTGATTGGTAAGTGAACACCACTTCCATACTGTGATGGGAAATGAACTTTTTTTCCTGAATTCATCAGAATCAAGTTGCTCACATGGGAGAAGATGGAGGACACTTTTGTAATGGAATCCTGATACTCAGTTTCCTCTGTTCTTGATAATGACTTGGTGGAAGCACTTACAAAAGTTGACACAGTGATCCCCTGTTACTCACGGGCTGTTGGGTCTGGGCCTCCTTGCGTGAGTCATGGGATCCGCAAAGATAGCGAACCCACTATGTAGTCGAGTACGCCATGCCTGTAGCCACGCCCCCTCCCCTAATAAGGTTTGGAGGAGGGTCCTGAGAGCGGGGTTTGTTTCAGATGTCTGGCTGTGCTCCGACGGGGCGGGGGGCGAGCGGTGGGTGCCGTCACCGCAGCAGCGGGAGGAGTCCCGGCATGGCTGCTTGTCCTGGCACCACGGCAGCGCAGCTTCTTCTGGCACCACGGCTTGTCCCGGCGGCTCGCGAGTGGCGGGGCCGGTGGCCGATCAGACTGAGGTCACAGTAGGTTCTGTGTATGGGATCTCACAAATTATGGATCGTGACTATGTGGAAGATCACTGTATATCCTTTCCAAAAAAGGTAAACTGTGCAACACATTCCTACTGAAGAAAACAACATCAATTACTTGTTTTATATGCTAGCAGGCTGCCTTCACCCAAACCAATACTGCTCTGCTTCAAGAGCAGATTAAAAGACCATAAAGGACATCCCAAACCCCATAGTGAGAACATACTAAAGCTTATGCAAGCTCTCTGTTTCCATCTTGCATGCCCAACACCTCTCCTTTGGAAAGTCTTCTCAAGAAACACACTATATTTTAACTCCATATAAAAATCTCAAACTCTCCCACTATTTTCATCCTTTCAAGGGCATTTTTTCCTGACAGAAAAGGTATAGACCTTTCAAGTGAAATAGCAGTCTGTAGCTTTTGCATACTTGTTCAAAACTGGATTATTATAGTCTATTTTTATTGTCATCCACAATTAATTCCTGTCCCTGGGGAGTTTTCAAAACTTTTGACCACTTTCTGTAGGGATAAGGTAAGAAGATTCATGTTGAGAAATTTGGTAATGGGAGCAGAGAGATAATTTTAAAGAGGACAATTGTACACTCTGCTAGTGATAAGAGCATTGCTGTACTTTCAGTGTCATTTAAATTACTTTTTCATTTGTACTATAATCAAGATGGTGCTCATCAGCATTTACAAGAAGTTTTCTCTGCTTGAATATGACAGATTTCAACTTGAAGGGGGTGGGAACCAAATCATAATGGCATTCCCTATCACTACTTTTATTTTTCTGGATCTGAAACTGAGTATTGTGGAGTCTTTTCTCTTTGAAGATACACTCAAAGATGAGACTAGAAAGTTTTCCATAGCAGAGCAAGCTTTGGCTATTGTTGAAAATTAACTTAAGCAAAGAAAATGTTTTGCCAGAAATACAAAAGACACTTAAAAAACATGAGGTAAAAGCAACTGTATTTCATCTTAATCAAAATGAAATTGAGGTTCAAAATCAGTAAGGGCATTTCTGTTTTGAACATTTAAGATGGATGCTGAACTGCTAAATATTAAAAAAAAAGATAAATTAACTGATAAACAACACATGGATGAGTGCCATCCTCTTAGAGTTACAAAGCAGCAGGGCTTTTTTAGCTTGAAGAACTGTTGTACGTATTTACTTTCATATGGTCAGTGCCTGCATTCCACTTGGTTAATAAAGTACAGCAACAAGACTTACGACTTCCATATGCAATCTTACCAAAAAAAATTAAAGTGTAGTGCACAAATAATAAACAGATGTTTTAAGTGTTCGGAGTTACACATTTCAAAACAAATAAAAGAAGCCACCTGAGGAAAGTGATTATTAAGGATGGAAAAGACAGCTATTTCTACTAAAAATGTTATAGGAATAACACTTTGTGAGTCAAAATGAGCACTGCAAACTGCTCACCAGGAAGACCACTGGGTGTCATTTTAAAGCACGTATTTTAAAAAGAAAATATAGATCATATTTGCTTCACAAAATACATACTACAGAAACTGGTCTGCACCACTGGAGGCCATTAAAATCCTAAAGAACAAGAACAGGATAATGTCTACGCACACAGAGGCAAACCAAGATGAACAGTTAGAATCAGACAAGCCAGCAGGCACCATGCTGTTCTGATCAGGTATTCATTGTTTCTGATGGCTCAAGAAGCTGTTCACTTTTGTGCTAATTCTTCAGTTTTGGACTGACTACAAAAACATTCCTGACTGTTTCCACAATTCACAACAAGACTCCTAAAACTTACTTTCATCAATAACAACCAAAAGGCAAATTTCTCCTGTATTTTTCTTGAACATTCTGTCCAACTTCTGCTCCTGTGAGGATCTAATGAACTACAATTGCTTCTAAATCAGGCTTTGGGTGTATACCATAGCTATCCCATCCTGATGTGCAATACAGAAGCAGTAAACCAGACAGTTTTTTGACAAGAACAAATTTTTTTTACTGTATATTCTTTATGCAGACAGCACTAAAACCTGAACATCTAATTTATGCAAAATATCCCTATTTCTAGACACCACATAAAAATGCCAGAGTACTCAACTTCACTATTGATATGTAATTTGAAATTATTTTTATGGGAAAATTATACATTTTATACTGTTGGCACTGAATACAGCTCATTTTCCCAGTTAAGAGCTGAATGATTTCAGTATGCTTAAAACTGTTTTGTTTTCAATGTGTAAAAACAAGGCAAGGGTTGATGATAGCCTAGGACATATTAAACTACAGGAGTCTTTAGATTAAATGTTCTTGTATATGAAACTAATAAAAAGCCCCACAGTTTTTGTCCTCACTAGCTCTGGGAAGCATTACGTGCAGCAGATGAAATACTATCTCTGTTTAGGTTCACTTCATTGCCTGGATCTGGTATTTGCCTACACAGTTCTGACTTCACACCTGCCCTTACAAACATGCTATATACAAATTCGTGACCCAAAATTAACTTACAGGTTATAAATATCCACTCTTATACTGATTAAATACCTTTAAACAGATCAAGCTGAAACTCACTCGGTTCCCCCCCCCCTCAGTCTTCATCCTTCACTTCTTGGATAATCAGTTCTCGCTGGTAAAATTTGAAAGTTATCCAATTTTGCCTCTGGAGTATTCTTTAGCATCCCTACCAAAAACATGTGCTGGAAGAATCAGCTAGTCAAAGCACGATTTGCCTTCTTACACACACACCACCGGAATTTCAAAGGCACTCATGCTGACTTTGTGGGGTTTGTGCTACTACAAATAGGATTAAAATTGTCATGATCTTCTAACCAACATCACATCTTTGCTCTCGCACTCTGTGAGGGGTCAGCTTCAAGGGTAATTAAACAACCTTCTGCCTCTACAGATGTGGCCTGCTTGTCTCACATTTACCGTTTCTGAGGTTGGTGTCGTGTCCGTGGCAAGTCCTTCTCATGGCCTCAGTGCTGGAAGTGGGCGTATTTCTGCTCCCTCACTACCACTCACAGCAGTTCATTCCCCTCCATTATTCACGTTTGGATGCTTGTCAGACCTCCTGTGACCCAAGTTTAACTTACGACACCAGCAAAAAACTAGACAGCCCGTTTTTCTTCTGGGTTAGTTTCCTGCCAGGTTATTTAGTTGCATCAGCTCATGGAAGTGTCTGACAAGCCAAACCAACACAAAGGAGAGTGGCTAAGCTGGCTCACTGCCTCCCCAAACTGCAGCCCCACCATGAATTTGGAGTCTCCTGATCACAGCTGCTGTGGAAGCTGCTGCTAGACTTGTGAAACAGAAAAAGAACCAAACTAGGCTGTGCAGAAAGTTTATAAGGTACATCTTACTCAGTATTTTTTCCTCATTTTTATGATACAAAATCCATTTAAAACATATACAATAAAACTTTTTATCTAAGGGGGATGCTGTGGAAAAGAATGAAAATTGAATGCAATATTTGGCCAACTATAGCTTTTTCCTAGTCCCACTTATCTACTGAGCAAATCCTAAATTAAACATGGTGGATATTTCTTCCTCTAAGTTCAAGCTGCTTAAGGCCTGTACAATAAGGGATCTCATTACAGTAATAACACCATTCAGGTTATGTTCCATGTTTTTAAAACCACTAATATAGTAAGATTGATTAGGTAAAAATCAGAGTCATGGCATCTGATGTAAGTGATGACTCAATGACATTTTTACTTGCTTGTGTCTCAGGAATACTCAAATCAGCTGCCTTGAAAAGCAAAAAACCCCATGAATCTTCATCTTAAAGGAAGAATGCAAAAGTTGACTGTTCCTTCAGTTACTTACCAATCAGGATTTGACCCGTTTTCACTGCAGGACCCCCCGGCACCAAGCCATGTACCACAAGCTTCTCTTCACTGACTCCTCTGATGCCTTTTTCCTTCCTGCCTTGTTTCTCCACTCTTCTGCTGCTCCATAAGGACTGATGGACAATCCCTATTAAGGCCTCCAGCAGCCTCTGCTGTTCCTCTTCTCCAGCACTGTACAGTTTTCTGGGATTTACATAAACATGCACATCTTTGTACTTTTGTTGAACAGTGACACCGACTTTCTGTGCAGATTGGTGTTTCAGAATGGAAGTAGGACCAGTGGAGTGCACATTGCAGCTCCCACTGCCTTTCTTACCAGAATGCTTTGGTAAAAGATTCTTCTTTTTTAATATTTTGGTCCATTTCTTCAGTTCATACTTTCTTTCCTTTCGTGATCCCTCTTGAATAATTTCAGCCTCATTTTCACGGAACCTGACATGATTGACTGCTGGCATTTCTGGACAGCTGTTGTGGAGCAGAGTTTCTTCTTCACTTTCACTCAGCTCTAAATAAAATAATTCCCCATTCTTCTGCACACCATCCAACCACTCGGGCTCAAGGTCACTGGGGAAGAAAGAAGAATAATCAGTGACAGCTCTGATAAGCAAGATGAATCACTATGCAAGTGACATCCGATTGTTTTAAATAAGGAGAAGATAGAGTGTGCAGGGGATAAAAAAAACAAAAAAAAAAATAGCTGCCTCCTGAAAACTGATAGCTCAACTGCTTACCCTAAAGATTAGAGCTTGTCTTAGATAAATTATGGACATGGTAAGGAAAGACATATCTCCCAGATGTTAAAATAGTTTCTTCAAATGCCTCACAGGGAAACACCCACTGCAAAAAGCAATGATCTCTTTTCTGAAAATAAGCAACAAAACACAAGCACAAACCACTTCTTTCACGTACAAGTTTTAATTAATAATTACATTCATGAGCATGATGGGGTTTTCTCTTAGTGAAAAAATTGCCATCCTCTTTGTTCTCTCACATTATTTTTGCTTTTATAATATAATCATGATGTGACTTTTGCCATTGCCCTGTGCAGAGTCCGGAATAGGAATTGATGATACTTGTAGGTCCCTTCTAACTCAATATTCCAGTTGTAAAGAACCATGTCACCTATAAAACAGGTTATCCTAGGGTGGTGTGTATATCACAGAA
>WEKX01002415.1:6240-20738 GCA_013390025.1 Pitta sordida | reverse complement strand
GGGCGCCGGGGCTTGTTTTTAACACCAACCCCCCCGGGCCGGGCCTTATCTGCCCCCCTCGGGCGGCTGCGGGGGGGGGGCCGCGGTGATAATCCCCCCGCGGGGCCGGGGCCCGGCGGGATAAGCCTGTCCCGTGTCCCCCCCGCGGGACTGCGCAGCGGCGGAGCTCGGCCCGAGGGGCTGCATCCCTCCCCTCGCCCCTGCCAAAACATGCCCGGGCTGGGGGGTAGGGGAGGATCTGGTGCTGCCTCCTCTTCCTCAGACCCCCCCCCTCCCGTCCCACCCCGCAGCCTCGGCGCTCTGGGGTTTGCGGTGGTTTTTGGGGCCGGTTCAGGTGCCCGAGGAGTCGCGGTGCTGAGCCCCCGCGCTGGGGCACAGCCAGAGGTCCCTGCCCTCGTCCCCGGGCACTGCGGAGCCGGGAGGTTGGAGGCAGGGACAAAGTCGCGGGCTGGGAGCTGTGGCAGTGCCAGGGAGAGGGTTCCCCTCGGCTCCGCTGCTCCGGCGGCGCCGGGGAAAAGTTGGTTTGTGGAGCTGTGTCAGGGCAGGGCTCGGTGGGATGCCGGGATAAGGTTCTTTGCCCGGAGGGTGCTCGGGCACTGAAGGGGCTTCCCCGCGGAACGGGCCCTTCCCGAGGCTGCCGGAGCTCCGGGAGCGTTCCCGCAGCTCTCGGGGATGGTTGGGATGCCCCGTGCAGGGCCGGGAGTTGGTGCTGGATGATCCCCGTGGGTCCCTCCGTGATCCCCGTGTGCCGAGGACGTGTAAATCCCGGCGTTCCCGTGTCGAAAGCAACAGTTCCTGTTGTACAACCCCGGCCGACGACGTGACTCCGCGGCCCCCGCCCGGCTCTCCCTGTTCCCAACTCCTGGGGACCCTTCAGTGTGCGGGGCAGGAGCAGCCGGAGTTTCTCTCAACTCAAGGACTCCCCGGGAAGAATTTGCTGCCAGTGCCAGTTCAAGACCAACCCCGTGTTCCCTGAGCTCTTAATTGTCCCGGCTATCAAACCCTGTAACTTTATTATATAAGTTATTTTATGGACACGGGGTAGAGAAAGGTCCTGCCTGGAAGAATTTACAACCTAATGAGGGTTGAAGTTGTGCTCGGCGTAACAACGGAGCTAAAAGGTCATCCCGGAGGTTTTGGCTTTTCGTGGGTGGTTTTTTTTTTTTTCCAAGGGATTTGCTTGATTTCTCGTGGGTTCTGCTGGCCCTTCTTGGAAGTTTTGGGCACTTGTGGAGGCTGAGACGGGCTGGCTTTAATTTCTGAGGCTTTGCTGGAGTTGTTGGATTGAAACTACTTGGGGAAAAAAAAAATAAATAAAAATACAAGAGCCAGGGAGAAACTGAGCAGTTTATTAGAGAGGAGCCATTGGTGTTTAATATTCATCCTGGCCCCTGTTTAGGCTTGTTCTGGTGGAAGAGGGAGTGAAGAGGCACAACCCAAACACGGGTGAGATGGTGGGATTTTTTTTTTTTTTATTATTTATTTTTTTTTTTCCACCCAGCCTTAATTGCATTTAGTAACTCCGGGGAGGGTTTTGCAAGGCAGGAGCTTCTTAATAAATTTGGTGGTGAATGAAAGCGGTTCTTTGCTTTTCTGCTGCTCTGCAACTCTTCTTACGGCTCTTTTTTTTTTTTATTTAATTATTAATCGGGTTTGGGTTGGGGTTTTGGTTTTTTTTTTGCTCTTATTTCATCTCGTGGGTCTGGTGCTGATCTCTTGGCTTTGTGAGGAGCTCTGCTCCGTGGAGGTGCTGGGTGGGTTGAATTCGGGTTCCCTTCACATTTGGTGACTTTCTGAGGTGGAATTAAAAACCCCGGTTGTTCTCCCGGCGTGGGAATCTGGCTGTGGCTGAAATTCCTGCTCCCATCGAGGTTTGGGTGCTCTTGTCTCCCTCGAAACCTCGTTTTAAAGGCTCAAAGCCCTGCCCAAGTGCTGGGTTGAACTGCGGCATCAAGAGTCCCCCCTAAAAACCGGGGCTGTGAAATTCCTGCGTTTGGGAGCTGTGGTTTAACCTTGATGAAAAGTGACTCTGGAGGGGGTTTTTCTCCCAGTCTCGGGATGCTGAGTTTACTGGGAGAGGGGAACAATTAGACCCGGGCTCCTTATCTCGCCCAGTCCAGGCAATCAACAGTTGCTTTAACTCTGCTCTCAACCAGCCTGGACCTCAAAGGCAGCCCCAGCCTGTAATTAAAACCCTTTTGAGGCGCAGAACTCGGGGGGGAAAAGGAGAACGACAGTCTTTGGGGATGAAGGGAAACGTTTCTCCTCAATCCCGTGGCCCTTTGATCCAAACTCTTTTATTTTTCCCTTTAATTTTTTTCCTCTTTTTTGCGGTGCTCCGTCCTTCTCTGTCCCCACATCCCCGTGCCTGGAGCATCCCGGAGGAGCTCTGGGAGGACGTCAGCGGGAGTAAACGAGGTCAGAGAAGCGCTGGGATCCTCCCGAGTATCCAGGGACAATTGTTTCCCTGCCCGGATCGCTTTTCCCTCCGCGGGGTTTGGGTTTCCGTGTCACCGCCGGCTCCGGTGGCAGCGGCCGGCTTTGAGAGAGAGATTAAAAAAAAATATATATATATATAAATACATTTTTAAAAAGCGCCTGGAATCGCAGTGAGGCTCCTTTCCCCGGGATTCCCGGCTGCCTGGAGGGATTTGGGAATCTCCCCGGGGTGGAACTGCGGGGCTCCGTGGGTGTTGGATGTGACGAGGTGCGAGAAACTGGAGCCGGGCTGGAGCTGCCCCGCGGGCACGGGTGGGATGAGCCGCGGAGCCCTTGGAAATCAGAGCCCTGCCGGCTTCCCCATCCCTGGAAAAACGTGTGTGTGTGTGACCGCAGTGCCGGGAGTGTGACTTCCCTTGGATCCCACCCGGGCAGGAGCTCCCGGCCGCCTTCGGGATCGTTTCCCCCCTCCCTGTGCCCACCTGAGCCCCTGTGGGCAAAGCCTCTCCTGGCATTTTCCCCCAGCCCAAACTGTTTTAACTCCCTCCCGCCTCCCTCGTAACCCTTCCCCTGCACCCATTTCCTTCCTGGGTCGTGCGCCTCGTTATTTCCCGCTGGAAACCAGTGAGTGGATCTCCAGGTTTTTTGGTGGTGGTGGTTGTCGGGAGCGGAGCTGGGAAGGTGTTGGAGGTGTTCCTGTAGCTACAGGTCGCTGTTCCCCGGTTCCTCCTGCCCCGACAGGCAGAGGACACGGATCAACATTCCCTCCCAGGAGGGAAGGAAGGCAGGGAATGAAATCCCCCCATCACTCCAGGGTTCTGCTCTCACACAGAGCTGGGAACAGTGGGATGAGCTGCCTGTTAATCCATGAATTGGGAATCACATGAGGAACTGCCCTGCCCGGCTCTTGTCGTTAAACTCCGTCTTATTCCTTATTTATTTTATTTTTTGGTTTGGTTTTTTTCCGCCTTTCCTGGTGTGGAAAAGACCAACCGGTGTGTGAGGTGTCATTGGAGGCAATTAGATTAATGCCAGAGCGCTGAGGGCAGGGAATGTCAGGATTTTCTTGGGGGAGAGGGAAACCTGTGAGACGGCAGAGGGATGGGAATGGGGGGGATTTGGGATTTGGTCTGATTTCCTCAGTTTGGGAAACCAGGAGGAGCTGTGACAGGGAAGGGGAAATGTGGGATCAAGGGGTGAATGGTGGCTGAGGGCTGTAGGAATGGGGGGATTTGGGATTTAGTGTGATTTCCTCAGTTTGGGAAACCAGGAGAAGCTGTGACAGGGAAGGGGGAATGTGGGATCAAGGGGTGAATGGTGTCCAAGGCTGTGGGAATGGGGGGATTTGGGATTTGGTGCGATTTCCGCAGTCTGGGAGACCAGGAGAAGCTGTGACAGGGAGGAGGAGCATGAGGAAAAGGGGTAAATGGTGTCCCAGGCTGTGGGAATGATGTGATGGGGAAGGGGGAGTGTGGGATGAAGGGGTGGCTGAGGGCTGTGGGAATGGGGGGATTGGGGATTTGATGTGATTTTTCTCAGTCTGAGAGACCATGAGAGCTGTGATAGGGAAGGGGGAATGTGGGATGGAGGGGTGAGTGGTGGCTGAGGCTGTGGGAGTGACAGGATTTGGGGTTTGAGCAGCTTTTATGGTTCTCCCAGTTCAGGAGATGGTGAGAGCTGGGGTCGGCTTGAGGGAAGCCGCAGAGTGATTCTCACATGGAATTGCTGGAGCAAGAGGTGGGTTTGGAGCAGGGACTGAGGGTCCCTGGGCGGCTCCTGGGGGATTGTGGCTCATCCTCAGAGCAGAGAAATTCCTGTGACCTGTTGGTGACATTCTCAGCACTGACACCTCATTCCATGGACTCCCATGTGGAGAAACCCTGAGGCAGAACAACATCGATGGGGGAGGCTTCTCACCCCCAAATCCCCCCCTGCCCCCCTAGGGACACCCAGGGACACTCCTGGGGTTCACTCCAAGGCACATTCCTGCTGGATTAAACGCTGGTTCCGATGACAAAGGAGAGCGTTGGGGGGGAGCCCCGGGTGGACGAACCAGTTCGGGGGAACCTTGCGACACTCGGGATTTTCCATGTGTCCTGCCAGGGCTCCGGGATGCTGTCAGAGGGATGGCAGGTCAGGGGTGGCCCATTCCCAGTTTGGGATCCGTGGGAACGGGGCTGGCAGAGGCCGGGCTGGGCTGTTTGTCCGACAGGGTCTGTGTCCTGCCGAAGTTCCCGGTGAGCCGTGCCCTGGAAGGGAATCCCATCCCACTGACAGACATCCCGGGGAGCTGTGGGATTGCAGGGCCTGGTGTTTGAGTGCCTGGATTGTGGGAGTGAGTCCAAGATCCTCAGAGAGGAGCTGGGCCTGTGGGGGAATTTCGTGGAAACCGTCCCGGGAGAAGAGGGAGCGTTTCCCTGCTTCCCCAGGCCTTGGAGGGAGTCCTGCGGCTTTCCTTGGATGGTTGTGGTTGGATTCTCTGGGATTGCAGCAGGAAGGGTCTCAGCGTCGTGGTCGTGCTCAGAGGTCGGAGTTTGGAAGGACAGACAGAGTGGAACGGGACAGGAATGGCTGAAGGATCCATCCCTTGGGACTGTGGCCCCGTTCCTTGGTGCCACCTGTCCTTGTGCTGTCCAGGCCACTGGAAGGATTCCACAGGCAGCTTGTCCTTCCTCACGTGTCCCAGCGTAGGGAAAACGCTGGAATTCAGGCAGTTTGGGAAAACAAAGAGGAGTAACAACCCCTTTCCCTCCGCAGTGGCATCCCTGACAATTCCTGTGGCACGATGAGGAATCCCAAGCCTCCAGCATCTCATTCCCGGGGTAGTCCCCGTGTCCCTGCTCCGCTGCGGTCACACCTTTCCCACTGCTGGGATTTGGGAGCCCCGTTCCCGTTGCTTTTGCTCAGCCTTGGCACAAGTGGTCACTGTCACACCACCGAGGTGTCCCGGAGTTCTCCTTTCTCTCCGAAGAGCTGGGAGGGGAGGGAAAGCTTGGAATACTGAGATTTCTTGGGAATACCTGCAGTCACCTCCCGTGGTTGGCCTTGGGTTGCAGAGGGAGGATTCTGGCTGAATTCCCTCCCAAACCTGTCCGTCCAGGAGCTGCTGGGGTCACCTTGAGGAGAGAGAGGCCTGGTGTTGGTGTCCCTTCCCAATCCCAATTCCGTGGATGAGCCGCCGTCCCGGCACAACGTGGGCTCGGGGCTTCTGCCCCCGACTCCTTCCCTGCAGCTCCTCCAGCCCAATTTAGATTCCCTGCCAAATATCTCAGGCCTGTGAATGAGCACAGGATGCAGCCGTTCCCCAGCGAGGAAATGGCTGGCTGGGGGCTGGGAAAGGCTGGGAAGGGTTGGGAAGGGCCGTCCTTGCTCTGCAGATCGACCCCTTTGGCCAAACTGGGAGAAGGAGAGAACACCAGGGCAAAGCCCCCCCTGGCACTGCCTCTGCCTCTCCCTCCGAGCTGCTCTGCCACGGGAAGGGATTAGTGGTGTTGTTTTAATTTAATTTTAATTTTAAGTTCCCGGGATGCTCGTTGAGGGTGCGAGGGGTGCTCGGATCCAGCTCTGCCCAAACTTCAGTGGGGACAATCCTCTTCCTGGCAGGATTCCCGTGGCAGGATGTGGGATTCTCCTTTCTGTGCCACTGGATCCGTGCGTGTCCCGTGTCACCCGCTGTCCCCGGGTGCAGCAGGTGGCTCTTCCCTGTCAGTGAATGGCTCAGGAAGGGTTTGGCTCTTCTCTTTACCACGGCCTGGAGGGACAGGACACAGGGAATGGCTTCTCGTTACCAGAGGGCAGGGAGAGATGGGAGATTGGACAGGAATTGTTGGCTGTGAGGGTGGGGAGGTGCTGGGATGGATTTCCCAGAGAAGCTCTGGCTGCCCCATCCCTGGAAGTGTCCAAGGCCGGGTTGGAGCACCCTGGGACAGTGGGAGGTGTCCCTGCCTGTGGCAAGGGGTGGAATGAGACAATCTTTAAGGTCCCTCCCAACCCAAGCCATTCCAGGATTCCAACAGCAGGGACGTGTTGCTCCGAGCTGCAGGATCAGTGCTTGGCCTGTCCGTGGGATTTGGGGTGGGTTTGGTGGCTTTGAGCAGCTGCTGAGTGTGAAACAGGCGCAGAACTCTGTGCTTGGAGCTCCCTGTGCTTCCCAGAGAGCAGGGAGAGACAAACCCCCCTGGCAGGTCGGGGCAGGGAGGCTCCGGCTGCTTTGGTTCCCTGCTGGAGCTGCGGGTTGGTCGGGTCCGACTGAAATGTTGGAGCAGCTCCGGTTGCTGAGGAGCTGGGGCTGCCCTGGGAGACACTCACAGCACCTCGGATGTTCTCCCACCTCACCTGGAATTGGAGGCATTGGATCATCCCAGAGTGGTTTGGGTTGGAAGGGATCTTAAGGATCATCCAGTGCCACCCCCGACATGGGCAGGGACAGCTCCCACTGTCCCAAGTGGCTCCAACCTTGGACACTCCCAGGGATGGGGCACCCCCAGCTTCTCTGGGAATTCCATCCCAGCTCCTCCCTTCCCTCTCAGGTTGGAATTCCTTCCCAATCTCCCATCCATCCCTGCCCTCTGGCCGTGGGAGGCCATTCCCTGTGTCCTGTTGGTCACATCCCGACCCCACCTTGTCACCACGTTCGTGGAATCGGAGACTCCCAGAATGTTTTGGGCTTGGGAGGGACCTTCAAGGTCATCCAGTTCCATCCCCTGCCATGGGCAGGAGCCACTTCAGGGAGTGGGACGAGCAACATTCCAGAGTCCAGGGCACATTCCTGCTCTGCTCATCCCAACGCAGCCTTGGAACCACTTCGGGCACTGGAAGGTGCTGGAAGGTCTCCCTAAATCTCTTGGAGCAGCATTCCAGTATCCAGAGGGATCTCCCAGAAGCAGGATAATGTGATTTTCCACAAGGCCCAGGACAAACCATCCCCTCTGGAGCAGTGGCTCAGCCCTGGAGGGGGAGTGACACTGCCCCCTCCTCATGTGGTCACTCCTTGGCTGAGCCTTCGTGTCCCAAATCCGGCAAAAAAATTAGGGCTGTGGTCACTGTTCCCTGTTGGAAAGCTGGGGAGAGGGAGATGGAGGGGCTGGGAAAACAGAAGGGAGATTGTCCAAAGCAGCCCAAGGATATTTTCAGGATGCTGGTTCTGCTCTGATCTCTTCACTTCAAGAGCTGCATGATCTTGGTCATGTTACTCCAGCTGGGAATGTCCAGGAGGGATATAAGAAAGCTGGAATTCACTCGTTGCTGTCGCTCAGTTACCTGCTCAACCCCACAAGCTCCTTCCCGCTGCATCATCTGAAAATTCAGATTTATTTAACAATTTTAAAGAAACCAAAAATCGCCGTGCTTGGCTTTTATCCTGATCACATCTTGAATTTTCCTCCAAGTGCAACTTCCTTCTGTCCGAAGCACAGGATCTTCCTCTCGGGAACATCCCCCTGTTCTCCAGGCCCACAGGATTGGGAGAGTTTGGGCTCTGAACCTCCAGCAGCTCCTTGTCCAGAGCAGTTGGACCAGTGGCTTTTCCCTTCATTTCCTGCTTCTCCCTCCTGGGAGGTGTTTCCCGAGGTGTTTCTGCAGAGCTTTGGGTGGGTCCTGGGCAGAGGGAGAACCTGCCTGGGCTTGTCCCGGGGGGGTGTTGCAGAGCCCGGTGTCAGCAGAGATGGCTCCGGTTTGTCCCGAGGGCTCCGGCCTCGCTGCTGGGATGAGGGAGGGGGCACTGGGAGGGTGAATGGTGTGAGCTGTGCTTGGAGTGAGGGAGAAAATGACATCGGTGAGGAGCTGCAAAAGGCCGAATGTCACAGGATTCCAGGATGGTTTGGGCTGGGAGAACCTTAAAGCTGATCCAGTGCCACGGGCAGGGACAGCTCCCACTGTCCCAGGGTGATCCAACCTGGAATTGGGCACTCCCAGGGATGGAGCAGCCACAGCTGCTCTGGGAAATCCATCCCAGCACCTCCCCACCCTCCCAGGGCAGAATTCCTTCCCAACATCCCAACCATCCCTGCCCCCTGGCAGTTTGGATCCATTCCCTGTGTCCTGTCCCTCCATCCCTTATCCCAAAGCCCCTCTCCATCATTCCCACGTGCCATCACCCAGAGAGCAGCAATTCCCAGCAAACTTCCCACTGTGGATCCCGGCGTTCCCTAAATCCACTTGTGCCTTGTTTTCCACGGAAAGGGAGATGCCAATTTTCCCCTTCCCGCCCCGAGCAGGTGTTGCTCAAGTTCCCACCTGCCTGCTGGAGTGGGCGGCCCCTCTGCCTTTGGAAAAGGGTTTGGGATCTTTTCCTGGATAGAAAACATCGTCTGTTCCCAATTTTTGAGGTGTGACTCGATCCCATCCCTGGGTATTCCAAACCCTCCTCGAGCTGCTCTAGTTCCTCTTAAATTTTAAAGTAACAACAGAAAAAAATCCCAACAAACCAAGGGAAAGGGGAGGGGGAATCAAACCCCCGCTGAGATCCCACGGAAAACTGGTAATTAAAGAGGTGTTTTGTCAGCACTTGTGGTTGTGATCCCATCTGACTGTGGTGGCCTCGTTTGAATGTAAATGTCGGAATTCCAGAGCTCCTGGAGGAAAGGGACGGGGAGGTGAGGGAAGCTCCGGGGTTTCGGGGAACCTGCTCTGCTGCGCTTGGGGCTGGCGGGGCTGGGAGGGACCGGTAGATGATTTTAGTTTGAAAAACTTCAAGTAACGTGGCAGAGGTGAGGGCACACCTGGAATTCTGTGTCCAGTTCTCCAAGGAGGGCAGTGAGGGGCTGGAGAATCCTGAGGGGGCTCAGGCTGGAGGAAAGGAGGCTCAGGGGGCACCTTCTCCATCCTTCCAAGCCCCGGGCAGGAGGATGGAGCCAGGGGACGAGGGACAGGAGGAGAGGGAAGGGTCTCAGGCTGGGACAGCAGGAATTTCTCCATGGAAAAAGGGGAGTCAGGCCTTGGAAGGGGCTGCCCAGGGAGGTTTGGGGTCACATCCCTGGAGGTGTCCAAGGAATGGTGGATGTGACACTCAGTGCTCCAGCTGGGGATTGGACTGGGTGATCCTGGGAGTCTCTCCCAACCTCAGTGATCCCGGGATTCTGTTCCGGTGCTGAGGAGCAGCACCAGTGCTCATTCCCCGTGGGAAATCACCTCAGGGAGGTGAAGGCCTTCCCTCGCTCCCACGGCCTTCAGCGTCCAAAAATCCGACACTTTTCCCCGCCTGGAATTTGTCGTGGACTGACCTGAGGAGCCGGAGCAGCCGGAGCTCCGCCGCGTTTGGGCAGCTCAGAGCGGGGTTGGGGCTGTAAATAAAGTTCCTGAATCCCTCACAGGGCTCTGGGGTTGTTCCAAACCCTCTTTCCCAGGGGGGGCCGTATTTCAGGGTGACGGTTCCAGGGCCGTTCCCAAACTTCTCCCGCGTTGGGGTGAAATGTGGCACCTGCAGAGCCGCCCAGTCTGGGCCAGCGGCCGGGAACGGGCAGGGAGAGAACGGAGCTGCCGGGGGAATTTAGGTCAGGAGTTGAAGCTCCCCCTTGGTGGCCCATTCAGACCTTGTCCTTGCCAAGGAGGGGACGAGCTGGTGGCTGTGCCAGACCCTTTTTGTCCCTTGTCACCTTGGTCCCCGAGACTTTTCCAAGTGGGTCTCACCCAGCCCTGTAACTCCTGCTGTGACCAAACGGTGGCTTGGGAGCTTTTTTTGGACCTTTTGGGGTCTTCCACAAGGTGGAAAACTCCCCCCAACCCCCCCCCAAACCCACACGGTGGCCCCCAGGACTTTTCCAAGGGGGTCTCGCCCACCCCTGTAACTCCTGCTGTGACCAACCAGTGGTTTTGGACCTTTCTGGATCTTCCACGAGGTGGAAAACTGCCCCAAACCCCCTCAAACCCACGATGCGCTCTTAGTAATTCCCAGCTTTAATTCTCCTTCCCTTGGAGAGGGAATGGGGTGTGACTTTCAGGGGTGAATCTCTGGATGTGGTTGGAATATCCAGGTGCTGAATCCCACCCTGGGAGGGGATCCCACATCCCCCTTTGTCCCCCGACATCCTCGGCCACAGAGGGACACAAAGGGCGTCTTGTGTGACGAGAGTGGGGGGGGAGAAACTGGAAAACTCTCTGGGCAGTCTCATGACCCTGCAGCCGTTCCCACACTGTCCCAGCCCATTGTCCCGGCCCCTTCCCGGGGTGTCCTGGCTGCTCCCACACCCCCTGCCCAAGGGATGTTGCCTGAAGATTCCAAATGCTTCCCGCGGCTCCAATTTGCTTTTTTTTTTTTGAGGAGGAGGGGGAAAAAAATCCTTTGTAAAGCATCTCGTGTAGAAGGGATGGGAGGTTTTAATGTGGTTTTATTTAGGGCAGGAGGTGTTGGATTCTCTTGTCCTGGGAATGTGGCGGCTCCGATGGGAGGGGTTTGGGAAGGCTCCAATTTGCATGGGATGAGGCAGCAGGAGCCTCCTATGGAAGGGCAGTTTGGGAGGCAGGAGGGGTCCCTGGGATCCCCTGGGAATGCCCAAGGTCCCACCTGGAGCCAGTGCCTGGATTCGGAGCGGTCCCGGCTCTCCAGCTGTGCTTGGAAACACCCAGGACTATGATTCTAAAAATCCTGGAAAAATCCAGGCTTGGAGGTCAAACCCTGGAGCCCAGGAGGTGGCTCTGGAGTCAATTCCTCGCACCCTTTGGTGCTTGGTCTTGGTGGCAGGACTTGTGCCCAGCACCTCCAGGGCCATGGAGAGATCCTAGGTCATGGAATAGTCCAGGGACAGAGAGAGATTCAGGGTCATGGAGAAGTCCAAGGTCATGGAATAGTCCAGGGTCACAGAATAGTTCAGGGCCATGGAGAGATCCGGGGTCATGGTGAGATCCAGGGGGTCTGGAGGGATCCATGGCCATGGAGAGATCCAGGGGGGTGGAGAGATCCAGGGTCACGGAGAGATCCAGGGGGATGGAGAAGTCCAGGGCACACAGAGAGGGCCACACACGGCTGGCGCCGCCGGGAACTCCGTCACCAACCCTGCACATCCCTCAGGAGTTGTCCCTTTGAGCCGTGACTCACCCCCTTCTCCTCCTTCCCCGCAGCCTCTCACGTGGAAGATGGCGGGCGGCGTGGACGGCCCCATAGGGATCCCGTTCCCGGATCACAGCAGCGACATCCTCAGCAGCCTGAACGAGCAGAGAAACAACGGGCTGCTGTGCGACGTGGTCATCCTGGTGGAAGGCCAGGAGTTCCCCACCCACCGCTCCGTCCTGGCAGCCTGCAGCCAGTACTTCAAGAAGCTCTTCACCTCAGGGTTAGTGGTGGACCAGCAGAACGTGTATGAGATAGACTTTGTGAGCGCCGACGCGCTGTCGGCGCTGCTGGAGTTCGCCTACACCGCGACCCTCACCGTCAGCACTTCCAACGTCAACGACATCCTCAACGCCGCCACGCTGCTGGAGATCCCGGCCGTCAGGGATGTTTGCACGGATCTCCTGGACAGGAAGATTCTGGCCAAAAATGACCAGATGGATACAGTAGATCAAATTGATCAGAGGAACCATCTCAGAGCAAAAGAGTACCTGGAGTTCTTCCAGAGCAACCCCGTCAACGGCCACCAAGGCAGCTTTCCGTGGACCAACCCAGAGTTGAGAGACCTTCAGAGACTGAACTTCCGAGGCCAAGAGGAGGAGGAAGAGTCCAACTGCAACGGCCTCGACTTCTACTCGCAAGGCACCCCAACAGAAAGACCAAAGGCAAGTGACTGTGACCCTGACAGCAACCCGGCCATGTGGCTGGACCGGGAGGACGAGGAGCCGGTCGCCGGCGGCATGTTCTCGCCTTCCCAGAACGGACATTACAGCAGCCGTGGCTTGGCCACCCCGGGAGAAGAGGAGGGGGGGACCCCTCGGGGGCCTCTGGACCCGCAGGAAGCCGGTGACTCCCCCAGCTTCATTCCCACCGGAGCGGAGACGGAGGACGACGCGCGGGAAGTGGACGACTTGGCCGCCAGCGCCCTCCTGCAGCAGATGATCAATTCCGTGGGGCGGCAGCAGCTCGGGGACGACGATCGCAAGGACGACGACGGGGTCATGGATTATTACTTGAAATATTTCGGCAGTTCCACCGAGGGCGATGTCTACCCGTCCTGGTCCCAGAAAGAGAAGAAGATCAGGGCGAAAGCATTCCAGAAGTGCCCCATCTGCGAGAAGGTGATCCAGGGCGCCGGGAAGCTGCCGCGCCACATCCGCACCCACACCGGGGAGAAACCCTACGAGTGCAACATCTGCAACGTGCGCTTCACCAGGTACGGGCCGGCCGGGGGCTGCCCTTCCCTTGGGGTCTCGGGCTGGGAGGGTTGGTCTGTCCTGCTCGACTCAGTTCCGTCCTCACGGGCCGCTTGGGCAGAGTTTTCCAGAGGGATGAGGAATTTGGGTGTCTGACACTGGAATTATCTCAAGGGGCCTGTCGTGAGAGCCAGGGCCACACCATCCCCTGTGTCCTGAACTGCTGGAGCCGGGAATTCTGTGCAGGCTGAGTGATGTGGTTGATGGGACGGGGCTGCAGCCCTTGGTCTTTCCATCGTGGCTGTTCGGAAGTGTCTCCGTGGGGTGGCCGGAGTGTTGTGGTTGGGTTGGAAGGAGCCTGGGCCCCGTGTGCTGTTGGTGCCCTGAGCAGCCCCCGGGTGCCCTTGGGCAGCTCCTGGGGGTGTCTGTATCTGATCAAGGTTCCTTCACTCCTTCCCTGGGCCCCGGGAAGGCCAAAGAAAAGGATTTGGATTGTTTGGATTCCTCCCGTTCAGTCCAGCGCAGCCTCCTCTCCCCGGCCCCTGTGGCCGTGCCAGGCTGGGGGTCCCACCCTGAGCCCACCCTGGTGTCCCCCTGGCCAGGAGCCTTCCCTGCCCGCTCCCTGCCTTCCCAGACATTCCCAGCCCTGCCATTCCCGCTGCCAGGGCCAACCTTCCTATGCCTTCCCTTCGGAGGGGCCGTGGGGCTGAGCCCAGGGCAGGAGCCGGATCCTGCCCCTTCCCCTCGGCACGGCCGCACCCAGCCCACGTTGGAGAGCTGAGGAATGCAGATAATGGCGGGGGCAGGATGCCAACCCTCCCTCCCAGCTCCTCCGGCCCTGCCACGCGGCACCTCCCTGCTCCGGGGGCCCGGGGTGCTGATCCCACAGGGGCACGGGAATGCCGGGGGGTCCCTGGGAGTGGGGGCAAGGGGCAGGTGAGGGGAGGCACAGGGGAGTTTGGGGAGGGGGTGACCGATGGGGCAGTGCCACCCTGTCCCTTTTCCACCTCGCCTGGATGGGGATCTTCTCCCTGCTGGCTCCTGGAAGAGCCTGGCACTGCCAAGAGCAGGGTGGGAACTGTCTCCTAAAACAAGTCGCTAAAACCAGGTGCTCTCCTAAAGTGCCACATTCCAGCCTCCTGCTGCTTCCCACAGCCCGTGCTTGGGCACGGAGGAGCCTGGATGGGGAGGGGGCCGTGCCCAGCCTTGCTGTGCCCTGTCCCACCTCCTGCCCTGAGCTCCACTCCCCCCCCCTGGATTTTATTATTCCTTCCCTGTGCTCTCCCTTCCTCATCCTCGTCCCTCGGTGACTCTGCCCTGGCTGCAGAACACCCCCTGGGAGGCAGGTGGGGACACGGAGCCCCTGCCCTGGGAGGGGGTTTGGGGTGAGGCAGGAGGACGAGCCGGGTGTTCTCGGCCACCCCCTGGATTCACACCCAGTTTTGCTCCCTGGTGCTTCCTGGTTCCTCTGCGGTCACGGGAGCAGCTCCGATAAGGAAGGAAAGGCACAGAGCGAGGGGGGGACAGGGGGTGTTTATAAAGGAATATCATTTGAATTGAAAAGCCTGTTCTGCTGTGCTGCTTTAGCCCCTCCTGGGGTTCAACACCCCCCCCCGCCCCCCCAGAGGTGGGAATGACCTCGGGGCTTGGATCCTGAACCCTGGAGGTCCAGGAATTTGGGGGGAAGGCAGGTTGGGATCCGGGTGTTCCAGGCAGGGGAGGGGACAGGGCTGGGGGGGAGGGGAGGGAAGGGTCAGGCAGGTCCCTGCCAAGGGCAGGAGGGGCTCCTGCTGCTGCTTCTGCTGCTCCTGTTCCTGTTC